>JAIUZE010068423.1:0-173541 GCA_022085475.1 Heliosperma pusillum | reverse complement strand
GAGGCCATCTTAAGTACTAGCCCCTCTGCTTAGGGGGTCGCCTAGCAGAGTTTCTTGTGTACGGTTATGTCATGATACGGGGAATGGAATAGCTGTTGTCGCTAGGTCTGATCAGTCTAGGACTAGGATGTTTTCCTACCTTGTGGTATAGCCTCGAGTTACAGAAGTCTTCTATTGACTGCACTAAGAACTTATGCCTGTTTGTAGAAGTATTGGTCTTTCATGTTTGTATGATTCTATGAGTTTTAGAAGGTGAGATGCAAGCCGGCTAAGATTGATAGAGTTTGGATGACCGATTGTTAACTGATTCACATGATTACGTGTTGATTAGGGTTTGAGTGTATCAGGGCCATGTTACATGGTAACCGCTGAGCCAGCATACCAGCTTCCCTACCTCGAGTTATAGTTTATTATTGGTTTCACATGATAGCTTTCACATGCTAGGTTATTTCTTAGTTATCTGTTTCATAACATGAAAAGCATATGCATATCTGTTAAGGTTTGTATTGTTCCCATATACATTGCTTTTATGTTATTCATGTTTCATTAAACTCGACATTTCGTGGCTGGGAGAACTCGGAGTTACTCCCCACTGACTGTGGCTTCCGTGTTTATATTTAATGCGGTCGAACAGGTGGTGGATGCATATTTGGGGTACATTGACGAGCTAGCGAGCGAAGTATTTACCTTGGACCTATATTCGGTTCTTTAGGATTGTATAATATTATACACTCTTTTATTTCCGTATTTATACGGGAGATATGTCTCCCGTCTTGTATAATTTTTATGTATAATATTAGTTTCCTTTTTGTATGAACCTTTTTATTTATGACACCTTTGTATTGTATTCTCATCTTTTATCTAGTTAAATTATTTTTTTTTTTCCGCAAATTTGAGGGTGTCACACATTTACTCTTAATTAAGATGGATAAATATCCGTTTTTAAGCTTCATTTTGGTCATTCTCTTATTTTGGATATTTATCCGTCTTAATTAAGAGTAAATGTACTTAATAATACCCAAAATGAAACTAAATAATAAGTTGAGGTACTCAAAGTGAAACAATACAAAATTGGGGCACCTAAACTGAAACTAATGTCAAACCTTGGGTACCCAAAATGATATTTTGTATACCCCAGGCACCCAAAGTGATATTTTCTCAAACCTTGGGTACCTATATTGATAATTTTCCTACTTATAATAATACTAGTATGAATCTTAGGCACCCTAAATGAATCTTATCAAACCTTGGGCACCCACACTGAAAATGTCTTAAACCTGAGGTACCCAAATTGAAATTTCTCAAACCTCAGGCACCCAAATTGATATTTATCAACACCCCAGGCACCCTAATTGAAAATTATCCTTAGAGATAAAATCTGATCTATAAACATTGGCCCACCACACAAGAATATTGGAAATTTTTTTCAACAGGATTATTGAGACGTAGAACGAGTGAAAGTAACTAGTTTTAACCCGTGTAAAATTGCACGGGTATGCTTTAAGGTATTTAATTAATCTATCAATCAATATATATATATATATATATATATATATAGTGAGCATCCGGTGAGTCTAGGTTCTTAGATGAGTTCGGTCCTATGAATAAGGACCGTTGGATCAACAAGATCCAACTGTTGTGATGAAGCCACGTGGACAAATTCTTCCAGAAATCAAAGGACAGCGTAATAAAAGAAGAGCATTGATAGAAACTTACCACATAATCACACTTTTTTTCTCTCTCTAAAACCGTCGCTCTCTCTCCTCAGTGAAAAAACTGACTTCATTGATTATTCAACTAGAAATCAAAGCGCGCATCAATTGTTACGCAGTAAATATTCAAAAAAAATCTCAACTGCATTTTCTTACAAAACAACTACAATAATCAAGTTAGTATCATCAGTAAATCTAGTCGAGTTCTTCAGAAATTTTCGAACAACATCCGATTTCTCAAATAATGAAGAGGTATCAATCGCTCTTTTTTTTTTTGTTAATACTTTTCCAAATTTTAGTTTTAAAGCATGTTGTTGTTGTAGTTGCTGTCGTTTTTTTTATTATATCCATTGATTCGAAGAAATTTTTAATTGATTTAGGGTTAATATTTTGCATGTTGTTGCTGTTCAAAAGTATTAGGTTTAATTTGAGTATTTCTGTTGTTGATGTTCAATTATTAATTGATGAAATCAATTCTCGTTTTTGTTTTCTTAGAAATCGAGAAATTATCTTTTTCTAGGTTTTACCTAAAAATTAGGTTTAATGATTTGTAGTAACTGCTTACTTAATGTTTGATTTTGTGTTGCGTGCTATTGATTTCAGTGTTCTTCGTGTTTACAGATTTTAGGCAAAAACATGTTGTTACTAATAATAATAAAATCAGAAACTAAGTATTTTCTGCAACTTTTTTAGCACCATAGTTTTCAAAGAGTAGCAATGTTACTGTAAACAGAGTAACAAATTTTCTGCAACAAAAGAGCGTAACTATGTTACAATAACGATGGTACTGTAACGGTGTTACTCTTATTCTTTTTCATTGAAGTTTTTACTGGTATAGTGTATATATTTCATCCGCGAAATAGTATTCGACGATGTTGTTACTGTTATACTGTAGCTATTATTGTTATTCTGTTACTAATCGTATGATGTTGGTTTTAAAAAAACGTTTTAAGGAAAGGAGACTTGCTGGAGGAATCAGCTATTCCAAAGAAGACCAAGAAGCCACCATCAGATAACACACCAACCAAGAAGGCACAGACAGAGAAAATGCCAAAGGCAACAACAGAGAAGCCGGTGATAGAGTCTAAGGAGGCTCCTACAAAGAAGGCATCTTCTGAAAAGGCATCTAAGGCACCTAAGGCAACACAAACACCTACAAAGAAGGTGTTGCCTACAGAAAAGGTTCAGACAAAGAAGGCATCTAAGCCACCGGCAAAAGAAACCAAGAAGGCAGTAAAGGCGTCAACACACCAAACTAATAATGCACAAGAAACAGGAGAAAAAATGGTTCCCAAGCCTCTGAAGGAAAAGACACTGAAAGTGCCAGCAGAAAAGGCACCAAAGGAGCCTGTGCCAAAGCTGTCAGCAGAAAAATTGCATATGTTGCCTAAAACAACAAAGGCTTCAACTGACAAGGAAGCAATTGGCAAAACAGCAAAGCTGCCATCAAATGTTACTGTAACAAAAGACGTCACACCCTTGAAAACAGCTGCAAAGAAGATGCCCACCGAAAAAACGCCAATAAAACAAACTGAAACGAGAAAAAGTGACCAACAGCAGACCAAAAAGGCATTGAAGACTCCTTCGAAGACACCAGAGAAAAAGGTGGTAACCACACCAGTGAAGAAGGTTGAACCAAGTAATGTGGTGTCAGCGAAGAAGATGTCAGCGTCAAAGAAGACAATATCAAAACCAGCTGAAAAGGAAACAACTGAGATAAAGGAGGCAGTAGCTTGAATTAATATTTTAATATATACATTCATATGCTTCGTCTAAGAAATCGTTCTTATTTTCATCGCTTTATTTCCGGGAGGTAAAAGAGTCGCTATTCTTATTTTCAAAACTTTCCAAATCCTTAACCACGATGCAATTAGTGTCTGCCACAAGGCAACAAAGTTTGTAGCCTTGCCACTTGCGGAGTTGGAGGACGTAATGAAGTGTAGTTGTTTATAACAATTCGGGACTTTTAGAAAGGAGTTGACTACGCCTTCCACATTTAACATTGGTTTGTATGCCTAAGGATTTTCTATCTCACTTTTTTTTCTATTTTGAGTCCCACTTCATACAAATTCTAATCCATTCCTTTCCTCTACTACTAAAAGAATAAGCTTTATTGAAAATTTTCCCTCCAAAATACTCAATTTATATAAGGATACTATGTAATTGTCAATAAATGTCTATTATGTATTATTATATGGGGAAAACTTAACTGTTGTTTTTTTAATGACAAACAAGATATCATTCTTTTGTGATATAAAATGGATTTGGGGTGGGTATGGATTTGGAAAAACTATAATGGACCGGGTATGGATTTTAAAATTTTCGATATGGATCGGGTTTGGATATGGATCGGTGATCCAATAAATAAGTGGATCGGGTTTGGATCTAGCAAAATCCGATCCAACCCGATCCATTGTCATCCCTAGTCACTAAATACACGTGTCATAACATTAATCAACCATTTCGATTGATTAATTTTTCGGTTTCAATTTTTTTCTCATATTAAAATGTAAAAAAGTTGAACATTTATAAATCATTTACTAAAAAAATAAGAATTTATAAGTATCGTGCAATAGCACGAGATCTATACTAGTCACCTATTGTATGAATAAAATATATAGTATATATGTTAATTGGTTGATATGTCAGAACTTGTATGAAGTGAGACACATAATGAGATACCAAATGATATAGATGAACTTTACTGGTTTGCATGACCTAGAAATGTATTCATGATCATCGCGGTTGATGAGATAAATGATGATAATTTTTCCTCAATTCATAATCAAACATATCATTAAACTTTTTGACATTATTCATTATTTGCCAAAATGTCGTGGTTGACAAAAATTTTCTTTTTAAAGGTTGTGTTTGACAAATTAATTTTTTAAAAATGGTGTTTGGAATTTCGCTTTTTCTTAAAAGTTATGTTTGACAAAAAAACCCTTTTTTTATTGTCGTTATAAGAGTAGTTGCAATGAAGATTCTTAGAATTAAGGTTATTAAAAAAACCATTGCCAAAAAAAAGATAATTGTCCTATTGAAAAAAAAATTGTTTTTAAATGAAAGAACTTAAGAACTCTTTAGTTGGGAGTATTCAGTAACACAAAGTCTCCCTTAAGACGGATTGACCCGTCTGAAACTTAAGACAGGTCAAGCCCTCTGTCATAAAGGGTAAGTGGGGGACTCCATTTACCACCCACTTGCACCCTCACTTGCCCTTTATAAACGAGATTTGACCCGTATTCAGCTTAAAACAGATCGACCCGTCTTATCCTGTTGTGACAAAGAGGGATAATTCCAATACTATTGGCCGCATTTGGCAAGCCAGTTTCTGACAGGAAAACCTGTTGTAACGGAGGCGTCCCATTATCCGATAGTTATTTGATCAGGGTGATAAGAACAAAATATAGCGAATAACAAACAAAGATGACACACAGATATACGTGGTTCACCAGTAAAATAACTGGCTACGTCCACCCGGAATGAGAGCAAATTTTACTATTATAGAGATAATAGTACAACAGTAGACCGATACACACGCGCTACTAAGAGCCAAAAGTGTACCCAATTTTATCAACAAATATAGTAATCTCAAATAGACAAAAGAGAGTACTCTGCCGAGATGAAGGACAAACGATCTTGAGGCCAGCAAAATCCGAACAAACTCCTTCTATCTCCAAATTCAGAAGAACGCCAATCTACTTGAGCCCGGAACAAACTGAAGCTTCCTTCCAAGGGAACCTCAGAAATCGACTCTCATAAGATTGTGCTCACAAATATTATCTCCACCTCCTTCTTTATTATTTTAGGCTAATACAAGAGTCTTTATATAGATTTATTCCACCTTTAATAAGAGACCTAAATCAATTAGTAAACAAAGACAATTAGAAAATTAAATAAAAATTACCTAAAGTCAACACCAAATAGTCAAACTTGAAGTCAAACACGTAATTGGAAAGTCAAGGCCACTAACTTTCCAAAACAAACAAACTCACGTAGAAAACAATTTCACGTACCAATACACGCCACTAATTATAGTTGTGCGTGAGCTATGTGATATGAGGTTTGAACTTAGTCATCTTCTTCTTCTTCTTCTCACCTTAGCTTAGTTTGTCTTCAACACAAATTCAAGGCATAAGTTCCTAACAAAACCCAATAACAAAAACAAAAGGATTTAAGAACTGAGTTTCAGATGAGAAGACAGCCGGGAATTATAGCGAATATGATATCTTGGTGACTTTAAGATTGTAACAAAAACAAAAGTCAAAAATATGGAAATTCAAAAATCAGAACTATACTATCCACGATTTAGCGACAAAGAGAATCGATTGTGTATTTCAGTATTTGGGTAAGGAGATACCTACGGTGGTTTGCAGGTGAAAAAAGGATTCAAGATCTGCAATTAGGCCAAAAGTTCGATTGTATTACAATGATATTTACGAAAACCGAGTCGGAATATAACTCATCAACGCGACGATCATGGCGATGATCACCCATTTCACGGGGGACGTAACTCATCAACGCGACAATATATATCTATATAAAGATAGCGCAAAGCAGCAGCAAAAGAAAACGACGATGAATAAGAAACAAGAAACGATAGCAATGAGCATGAGGCACAAAAAATGGTTATATACATGTATATATATTTGTGGTATCTCCAACTCTTCTATTTACAACAAAGATCATCATCTATGTCTCAGTGATCATTGATGATCATGATTTACAATTCTAATTTCACCCAATTACAATGTCATGAGTCTTGACAGTTGACAAAGGCTTAGTCAATCCTATAAAATATACTCCCTCCTAGTCACTCATTTCTTCCCCTTTCCTTTTTGCACAAGAATTAAGGAAATGAATTTGCACCACACAAAATACATTACCCCACATACAAATGAATTTGAACCACACAAAACACACAATCCCACATCCAAAAAGGGAAAGAGGTAAGAAAATCCGACTTACCCGATAAGGAAAGAGGGAAGAAATGAGCGATTAGGAGGAAGTATAAAATAATAATTTTAAAAAAAAAATAGAGTGAAAATTTTAAAAAGTGTGTAAATAAAAAGAAATCATTCAAATTTGAACCACTAGACACAATAAAATACTACCTCCTAGTCACTCATTTCTTCCTCTTTCTTTTTTACACAAAATTAAGGAAATGAATTTGTACCACACAAAACACACTACCCCACATACAAATGAATTTACACCACACAAAATACACAGCCCCACAACCAAAAAGGAAAAGAGGGAAGAAAATCCAACTTACCCAATAAATAAAGAGGGAAGAAAAGACCGACTATTAGGGAGTATACAAATATTATTATTACATTTGTTAAAAAAAAATATTTTTGGAAAAGTGTGGTTAAAATAGTGAAAACCCCTTTGAGACACTAAATAAAGTGTTAATTGAAAATATCAGTTGACACGTAGATATTGCGATACTCAAACTCAAACTCAAACTCAAACTCAAACACAAACACAAACAGAGTAACATTCGATGATATGGTAGCCGTTAGGATTAGGAGTGGCAGTTGAGGTAGTATAATCTCTGTTAGCATCATATTCATCTCATCATTAGCTTTCTTGTAAAATTCATCTCAGCATTTGGCGGCTGTACAGCAAAGTAAAGGATGAATATAAAATTAGAATTCTACATAACAATTTAATTATTTAATTAGCCGGTCTTGCTTGTGAGTTGTGACGGTCACAGTGTCTCACGTTATAAGCTTGTGACGGATTTTGTCCATCACAAATGAGAATTTGTGTTATTTAATACTTGAGGAGATAAATGGGGAAGGTATATATATACCTTTAACCATATAATTTTGAAAGAAGCTGGAGACAGCTCGAGTGATTGGAGATTTTTGACCAGGGCAATAAAACAGAGCAAGGCTAGCAGAATAGCCAAAGTAAACAAAGCGAGTATTTTTATGCAATTCAATAATGGAAAATTCAAATCGAGTTTTGCTATCAGCAATTCCCTCCATCCTCCATTTTCAACTTTAACCTCTATTGGGGTGAGAATATCCATTAAGGGGATTTTAGGCGATTGGAGTTAAACCGGCGAAAAGATAAATGGGGTAAAGTTTTTGGTGTCTTATGTTTATTACTCCGTAGAAGTCAGCACAATTTATACACAGAAATGACTCCGCAGTCCGCACAGAAGCTGAGATCATGCAATTTCAAGAAGAAAAGTATAACACCACTCTCCCACGTCCAAAGTCCAAACCAAAAGTCAAATGGGAGGAGCACAAATTTTAAGAAAACATTGAAAAGAGAAGGGTAGTATTGAAATGGAAGTAGGATCACTGGAGTATTTAATGTTAGTTGGGTGGGTGGGGTAATGTCATATTGTGTAAATATATAGGGTAAATGAGGAGTAGTTAGTCTTATTTGTTACCCGAAAAGGAATGGGTAGTTTGGTTTGGATGGTCCAAATAAGGTAAGTGTAATATTTGGTTTGGATGGGAGGGAGTACAAACATACAAACTCTGCCTTTTGCAAATGTTTTAATTATTAATGGTTGAATGTTTGTATGTATTTAATTATCTAGCAATTGAGTTTGACTACTTCATCACTGTAATAACATTGCTCTATATTACGTGTTGTCAATGTTTATCAATATACTTGTTTTGTATATATGCATTATTATATTCTTGTTTCATTTTCTCCAGAGCTCAACTCTTGTAGCCGTTGTTCAACCACAACATTCATTTGGTGGGGAAAGCGAGGAATGTTTTAGAAGAGCCAAGATTGAGTGTGCTTCTATATTAGAGAGAATGTTTAAATGTAACGACGACGTGTTGAACAAAAAATATATTGTGTGCAATCGTCAAGGAATTAGGAAAAATAAACAAAAAGTGATTTATCACATTCTTAATGCCAAATTGAAGTTCCAATTGCACCTAAAGATTTTTGGATTTTGTGGCATGTGGTTTTAGATTGCATTTCACGTTGATCACAATCGTAACAGTGTTATCGGTTTATTGCAATTGTGTAACCTTGTTATTGTAATAGTATTACTGTAACATTATTTAAACGCTATGACATTTTTTGGATATATGACACATGGAAAATAGTTTGGCTTTACATAAATAATGGGTGTTATTATATAATTGTGGAATATAAACTTGTATGATAATGATAATTTTACTTTTATTCGTTTCATTTAAAAGTTTGAGTAGCTAGTAACATTGTTACTGTAACATCGTTTGCTCATTACAGTAACAACGATACAGTAACATTACACCATTAAGTCATCAAAGTAGCATGTAACTATCTATGTTAAATGATCTAATTTTCATTCATTACAACAACAAAATGCAAGTGTAAAAAGATAGATTCAGTTACATATATTATGCTAAAATATTTCGAAATGCCACTTTATATTAATGTGAAAGGTTTACATGTATACATCATAATCACACGTAATGCTAAAAGTATCTACAAGCATTTGAACTTCAATAATGTTGCCTTCTTCACGCTTTTCTTCATGAGCGATTCGTCGGTGTCTTACTCTTGTTGTATTTAGTGTCTCTCTAGCGACTTTTTATTGTGTTGGTTGATTTCACAAACCTTCTTCAATTTCCTGACATTCAAAATAAAACATTGGACCATTAATAATTAAAACATATACGAAAGCCGATGGTAAATCATTGGTGATCAACATCATTTGTGTTATATATAACAATGTTACACCATCAAATTTAATTTGGTTAAATCACACACCATCAAATATACAATGTTGTACAATATTTCAATTTATGTTTAGTATTTCAATTTCAGTTCACATGTTACTGTATTATTGTTACGATAATAAATTATTACAGTAACAATATTACAGTAATAATATTACAGTAACAATATGACAGTAATAATGTTACATTATGTGTCGAGTATATTTACAGAAGTTAACTTAACTAATCGTCACTGCATATCCCCGATTTTCCTGCAAACAAATCCAGTAATGAATTTCACATTATCGTAACTTTAAATTTTTGTCAAACACTATGAACACGTACATACATAGAACCGAAAGCAAACGATATAAAATTGAGATTATAACACAATTTAAAAATTCATAAAATCGCAAATTATTTCATAAATCAATCGTAAATTAATAACACACAAATTAAAATTGCTACTCAATTTTACCATGTCATAACCCTAACTTTTCGCATAATCACTATGAACATTACAATCGACATTAATCGCATGAATAATCGACAACAACAATATGAACACATACAATATGGGATTGAATATCAACATTTATCATAAACAACAAAACAAATCTAAATCGAAGATAAAAATTAAACTAATGCTGATTTTTACCTCTTCATTTTGATTTTGATTTTGATGAGAAGGATGATGAGAAGCATGTTTGATTTTGATTTTCACATATCTGTTCTTCAAGTTTGGGGATTTTTTGGTTTTTTGTGATTTTGGAGTAATTACTTTGTCAGCTAGTAGAAAGAGATGGTGAGTTTGTAGAGAGAGAAAATATTTTTTTACAATGGCAGGAGGAAGAGCGACGCTTTCTATTTTTTATCGTGACAAAATTGTCTGGGCTGACGTGGCTGCACGAGAGATGTTGGATCTTGTTGATCCAATGATCCTAACTGATAGGACTATACTCACCTAAGAAGCTAGACTCACCGGATGCTCACTACTTGTATCATTGATGAGCAAGGATCAATTGAGTCCACCTCATTCCCTAGAGTCCTTGAGTCCTCTTGTAGGCCATTGAATCTTTGAGATGAATGGCTGAGATTGGTGCTCCCAAAAACTGATTAAGGGGTTAAAATTCCACTCTCTATCATCCTCACTAATTAAACACTAATCCCACCCTAATTCAATATATAAGATTTTCCACTCAACTACTTCTCTCTCATCCCTCATAATTTCATTCTTCCCTCTCTCTCTCTAAAGCCCAAATAAATAAAAGTGTTTTTTGTGTATTACCACCTATTGAGTCCAAATTTTTACATTTTACCACCTATTGAGTCCATTTTTTCAACTTATCACCTAGTTTTGACTAAAACCCTCACTATCCACACCTAAATTAAGTTTTCTTGTCGGTCTTTCTTATTTATCGTCTTTCTTACGTTATATAGCTTCTCGGTTTATTAGAACGACCATATTACCCTTATTATTACACTAACTCACTCATTACTCCCTTCATCTCTCGCACTACACTCATTCCCAATCTAATTTAATTAGGGTTCATAGAAAATTTGGGAAAAATTTGGGTATGTTCTTCATTTTCTTCTTCTATTTTCCTTTCAAATTCTTTCATTAATTATTTATTCTCATTCAATCGTGTCAATTATTGATGGTTTATATTTATCCGTCTTTCTTCTCAATTATTTTCGTGCATTTTCTTAATTGTCAATTAAACACTCATCCTCCTTAGATTATGTTTAGAACCCTAGAAAATTTGGGTATATATCTCCTGATTGTTGAAGCTTACGGGTAGGTTATAGTACAGTTGGTATTCATCTTAAATCTGCGGCTATAATCTTCTTATCTTTTTCTCAAGTAAGTATTTTCGACAATGCATCTGAGATGAAGACATAATAAAATATTTAAGACAGTAGAAAGAGGAGCAATGAAAATAATGCAGAAATAATGAAGGCGGACATTAATGTGGCCAGCTTAATAGAAAAATCGAAACATGAACGATGAACGAATATTAAATCGAGCCCATGAAGATGGGGAAATATAAACATCAATAATTGACACAAGTGAATGAGCATAAACAATTAAGGCAACTAATTGGGAAAAGAAAAGAGAATAAAATGAAAAAGATTTTGCCCAATTTTTTTATGAACCCTAATTGAATGTGATTGAGAATTGATTGTAGTAAGTTAGTTAGTGTAATAATAAGGGTAATATAGTCATTCTAATAAACCGAGAAGCGACATAACATAAGAAAGACGATAAATAAGAAAGACCGACAAGAAAACGTAATATAGGTGTGGATAGTGGGAGTTTTAGGCAAAACTAGGTGGTAAGTTGAAAAAATAGACTCAATAGGTGGTAAAACGTAAAATTTTGGACTCAATAGGTGGTAAATCACAAAAAAATTATATTCTTACATAGTTAGATCATACTGTTATTTTGATAATATTTAAAAATATATTTACGCTTAATAAATTAAGTTTTCTAGAGGAAAAAAAATACGAAAACGAAACACGATTTTATTAATAAGATATAATAAAACAACGATTACATAATAACTTTAAAAAACGGTAAGTCTTGCTTAAGGCGGACACTATACGTCTTAAGCTTAAGACATTCAAATACCCATATGGTGGTAATAAAGATAAAGCTTTTGATATCTCTTAGTCAACAAGTAGGGTAATTTCGTATGTATTTGACCCGTCTTAAATTAAATAAATAATTTTTATCCAAAATTTTAAAGTAACTTGTTATTAATATTTTATTTCTAGCATGAAAGTTTAAGATTTTTTAGTATTTTATATTTCTTATTATCAGTGGGCTAATTAACGGAGAAAATAATTGATGTTTAAAGTATAATAGATATGATCTCTATTTGTAGATCTTAAAAAACTATGAATTTTCATAATATTTTAATTTTCAAAATTAAAAATATTCTCATTCTTATAAAAAGTAATATTGGGAGTCCAGATAGTATCTCGGCTACCCACTGATTTCATGTAAATTTTATTTTGAGCTCAATACAAGTTTCGATTTTTATAAAAAAATAAATAATAATAATGTCATTATATATTGTCTTACACTCTTACTGATGCGGGAGCACTAGAAGAAAATGAAAATGAAGTCTTGATTAGTCGAAATGTAACTCACATTTCTGAAGGTTTCAAAATGGGCTCAAATCAAGTTAACATGATAACATGGATGAAGGACAACAACACAAACAATGAAGTGTTGACCAAGTCAATGTCTTGTGGTCAATGACTTGTGGACCAAGCTATGTAATCAGAATTATTTACACAATTGAGAATTGAATTCAAGTTATTACTTGTTTGTTCTTATTAGCTTGCGAGCTTTAAGTTCTATTATTTACTTCTTGCGAGAGGGAAATAATAACCATTCTTTCTTGCGAGGTTGAATTTGTGTTTGCTTGATATCTTGCGAGGTTGAGAGTTTACACACGAGTTGGTCAAGTTGTCTTGCGAGATCACTTGTCTAATTCAAGTCTTAGTTGAGTGATATTGCGAGATTGTCTTAACTAATTCATATCACTTTTATTCGAGTTATTCGAGTTATCTTGCGAGAGTACTTGTTTAATTCAAGTTTTAGTTGTTAATCTTGCGAGATTGCACAACTAATCCATACCTTTTATATCGTTTTTATTCCGCTGCAAATTTATACTCTGAAAAGTAAAATAGTGGATTTATTTTACATCACTTACATTCATCTTCAATTAATTACACCCTAACAAGCCTTATAGCTCTGTTGATTGTATCAATGAACTGTTGCTGCTTCCTCTAACAAAAAGAGTTTTCCATAGAATTATTCAAGGATCGTCTCGTCCATTGGGACCGTTTGCAAAATAAGCAAATAAGAATAATGTAATTTCAAATATTTACCATATATGCCAAACCCGCTAATTCGCTTCTGAAGAAGTAATGTTTGTGCTGCTTACCTGAACTTTGATTAATAGTGATATGTACCTGTCACTTTCTTGCCATGAAAATCAAAGACGTTGAAGTTTAGAACATCTTAATATGACAACATGAAGTTATATGCTATGCTAGTCTGCTGTGTACTTACCAATGTCTTTCATTTGTTGGAAATAAGGGGATTGTGAGCAAGTATTTTTTCCTTCTTATTGTCCCACATTAGTAGTGAAGTGTGATTTTTGTGGGTTTATATATGCCTTCACTACTTACACTATCACTAGTGGGTTAAGGGGATCTTTTATAGAGACTCTACAAGATGCTTAATTCAGCTTGCACATGCACGTGTCCAAGCCCGACCCGATTCCGAATTTGAGATATGGGATTTGGGAATGGCGGGCTGTGCCCAGAGCTGAACAAAAAAACTGAATTTAGAAGCCTAAAAAAGCGGGGTTTTCCAGTTCGGGCACCCGAACCGAATCCATTAAACCAAAACTTAGCTCTCAAACATCTGCAACCATACTCCCACTCTCTCACTCTATGCCTCCATCTCTTGAGACCCAAAAAGAAAAAAAATCATGTTAGATTTATTGTATATTTGATTCATTTATATTGTGTTTTCGTATTTCTTCTAATTTTTTATAGAGACATTTTCGTTATTACTAATTTCACTTCATTTTGGTATAATTTCTCGTGTTTTCCCAAATTATCGTCTCTTTTGTTGATTTTAATTGATTGTTTATAGTTTATTTTGATTAAATTCATTTTTTAATTTGATTGTGTAAAGCTTTTGATAAAATAGTATAAGCACTGAAATTTAATTTGTTTTCAATTCAATCGTACATATGTGGAAACTAAATTGTTTTCAATTCAATCGTACTTGCAGGAAATCAGAAACTCGGAAATAACAAAATCAAACAAGTTCAGAAAACCGGTTTGGTTAATCGATTTTCAGATCCGCGTTCAAAAATGCAAAAAAAAAACCGGTTACCCGGATCGAAACCGGCTCGATTTCGGTTTGAAATATAGAAGGTTTTTAAAACCGGGTAACCGAACCGGTTTTGCTCAACCCTAGGCGTGCCTATCTTTTTGGGCCATGTCCGAGTGGTCTGTTTAGTTGTGTCTAGTTACATTTCCCATGTGCGGATTTTAGTCAGTCAAGTGAGACTGTTAGTGGGTGAGATTAATTCTCCCCATTTACAGCCTTACTGATGTGATTTAGGGACCTGTTAAATCTCCTCTAACTGCTCATCAAAATAAACACAAAAACACAACACTTCTCCTCTCTTCTTCTTCTTCTGTAACAATAATTTTCTGGGTAAAGTACTAAAATCGTTCCAGGCCTGTCAGCCTCGAGTGGGCGAGTCTGAAAGGCGACAGTAGTGTAATCCTTGGGGAACTACTGGCCATTAGCTGATCGCCACCACGGTTGTACCGGAATAAGTTTTCAAGGCAGTGGCTCTTTTCCACGTCACTACTTCCTTCGATATTTCTAATCTTTTATCTCTCGCTATAGCATTTTACGAATAACAATTTGAAAACTTACATTATTTGTTGTAACAATGTCGTCTGTGTTGTCAAAAACTCTTCCGGATTTGACCAAACTTGAACCGTTAGATGGAAATAATTACAAGAGATGGTCACATAAACTCGCTACTACTTCCGTTGAAGAAACCCCTCCTGTTATTGTTGTCATTAAGAGTAATGAACAGACTATTAAGAAATTCGACAAGGACAATAAAACTGCTAGATATCATCTTTTAAACAATATGTCTAATACCTTGTTCGATTTATTTATGAATCATAAGTCTGAACTGTCATTTGGGAGTCATTAGAATCTAAATATGGGGCTGATGATGCTGGGAAAAAGAAATATGTTGTCGAGAAATGGCTAGAATTTCAGATGGTCGATGGAAAACCTATTATGGAACAAGTACATATTTATGAAAACATGTGTGCTGATGTCATTAATGACTAATAATGAGGGAATGTAATTAGATGATGTTTTCCTTGCAAATGTTTTGTTAGAACGTTTTCCTCCTTCCTGGCCTGAGTATAGAAACCACCTTAAGCATAAGAAAAAAGATATGTCCCTCCAAGAACTTTTAGGACATATGAGGACCGAGGAGGCTAATTGCCTTAAAGATAAACCTGCTAGTCTTCCTCTTAATACTGTTAGGGTTAATATGGTTGTGATCGAGTTTGGTGGTCCGTCCAATGCTGAGAAGTTCAAGGGTAAGGGTAAGGCCAATGGTGGTCAGGCTAAGAATCATGGTCATGCTAAGAAGAATGGTTCGTGTCAGGGGAAGTACACTAAACCAATTGCCAAAATTCATAAACATGCTGGAACTCTTGCTTGCTATGTTTGTGGTAAGCCAGGTCATAAGGCCTACCAATGCACTCAAAAGGAAACAACTGAAGCTAATGTTGTTATGACTGATGATATTATTGTTGTTGTGGTTGTCGAAGCAAATATGGTGGGTAATGTTGCTAAATGGGTTTTGGATACTGGTGCTTCTAGACACCTCTGTGCTGATAAGGGGTTATTTGTTGAGTTCGAGGAGGTAGCTGATAGGGAATGTGTCTAGATGGGTAATTATTCATCTGCAATGATCACAGGCAAAGGCAAGATCTTTCTCAAACTCACATCGGGGAAAACACTTGCTCTAACTAATGTTTTGTATGTACCCTCATTGCGTCGAAACCTCGTGACTGGTGCTTTAGTGAACAAAGCTGGTTTGAAGCTTGTTTTTGAAGCTGATAAGGTTGTAATGTCGCGTAATGGGGATTTTGTGGGCAAGGGTTATCTTTCTGGGGGTTTATTTGTTTTGAACTCTGATTCAGTTTTTAATAATATTGCATATACTCTGCTTATATCGCTGAGTCTAGCTATTGATGTTTGGCATGATATATTAGGTCATGTGAATGTTGACTATATTAAAAAAACTTAGAATAATGAGTTTAATTCTGAGTTTAACAAGCAAATAATTCTCGAAATGTGCTAGCTGCGTTAACTGCGTTGAGGCAAAATTCACAAAGAAACCTAGTAAACCTGTTAAAACTAGGAATACGAGTGTTCTTGAATTATCACACCAACGTAGCTGATTTTAAAAGCACTGCGCGTAGAGGCGGTAAAAATTACTACATCACTTTTATAGACAAGTGTTCGAGATACACTAGAGTCTATTTGCTTAGGACTAAAGATGAGGATGAACAATCGTGTATAACGTTTAAAAATGAAGTCGAAAATCAACTCGATAGGAAAATCAAAAGGGTAAGGTCTGACAGAGGAGGCGAGTACGGGTCTACCTTTTTAATCTATTTTTGTGCGAAAAATGGATTAATTCATGAGTCTAGTCCACCTTACTTACCTCAGTCTAATGGAGTAGCTGAACGAAAAAATAGAACATTAAAAGAAATGATGAATGATATTCTTTTAAGTTCTGGTCTTTCTGACGATATGTGGGGGGAAGCGATTTTACCGGCTTATCATATTCTTAACCGTGTACCTCATAAGAAAATTGATAAGACACCCTACGAGATTTGGAAGGGCTATCCTCTTAATTTGAGCTTTCTTAGGGTATGGGGGTGTTTGGCTAAAGTAGGCTTACCTGATTTTAGGAGACCTACAGTTGGGCCGAGAACCTATGATTGTGTGTTTATTGGTTATGCTCAAAATAGCTCTACTTATCGATTCATGTCTTTGAATGATCATTCTATATCTGAAGCTAGAGATGCTGAATTTTTTGAGCAAGTTTTTCCATTAAAGAAGAATGTTGTATCATCTCCTACTTTACCTACTGCATCTACTGATATATCTTCACATGCTAGTAGTAGCACTTCTATTGATCATACTGCTGAACCTAGAAGAAGTAAGAGACCTAGATGTGCAAGAAATTTTGGTGATGATTTTGTTACAACTTTTGTGTCTGAACATGGATACACTGTTTGTGCTAGCTAGTGATGAATTTGTTTCAGCTTTTTTAGTAGAAGATGATCCAAAAACGTATAGTGAGGCAATGAAATCAATTGATGCTAATTTTTGGAAAGATGCTATTAAAAGTGAACTTGATTCTATTGTGTCTAATCAGACTTGGGAGTTGACTGATTTACTTAAAGGTAGTAAACCCATTAGTAGTAAATGGATTTTTAAAAAGAAAATGAGACCTGGCGGTACAATAGAAAGGTTCAAAGCTAGACTTGTGGTTAGAGGTTTTACACAAAAGAAAGATATTGATTATTTTGATACTTATTCTCCTGTGACTAAAATATCGACTATAAGAACTCTTATCGCTGCGGCTGCCATTTATAAGATTATTATTCATCAAATGGATGTAAAAACCGCTTGCTTGAATGGTGAACTAAGGGAAGAGATCTATATGTCGCAACCTGAGGGTTTTGTGGTTAAGGATCAAGGGAATAAAGTGTGTAAATTGAACAAATCACTTTATGGTCTGAAACAAGCACCTAAACAGTGGTATGAGAAATTTAACAACACTTTGGTGAGTAATGGCTATATGGTTTACAATTCTGATTCATGTGTGTATTACAAAGTGATAAAATATGATTGTGTGATTATATGCATATATGTTGATGACATGTTAATACTTGGTAATAATTTGGATGTGGTCATTAAAACCAAAGAATTTATGTCATCAAAATTTGAGATGAAGCAATTAGGAGAAGCTGATGTTATCCTAGGATTTAAGGTTATTTGAAACTCAAATGAAATTTCTTTAAGGCAATCTCATTATGTGGAAAAAGTGTTGATAAAGTTTAACTGCTTTGATGTCGTATCTGCTAGAACTCCCTATGATGCTAGTATACCTCTGTGTAAAAACCTGGGTAAGAGTGTTTCCCAAGAAGAGTATGCTAAAATTCTAGGTAGCGTGATGTTTCTTATGAACTGTACTCGACCAGATATTGCTTATGATGTTAATAGATTGAGTCGTTATACTCATAACCCCTTACCCCAGTAATGAACATTGAAATGCTCTTCATCGTTTACTAAAGTACCTAAAAGGAATAGCTGATCTTTGTTTGCATTATGGAAAATTTCCTGATGTGTTAGAAGGATATTGTGATGCGAATTGAGTTTCAGGTAACGATGAGATTTGTTCAACTAGTGGTTATGTCTTCACCATGGGTGGAGGTGCTATATCGTGGAAGACTTCTAAACAGACTTGTATTGCACGCTCCACCATGAAATCGGAGTTCATAGCTCTTGAGTTAGGAGATCAAGAGGCTGATTGGTTGAAAACCCTACTAGAAGATGTACCAGTGTGGGGAGGACGACAGACACCGATCTCCTTACATTGTGATTCACAAGTAACCATTGGTGTTAGTAAGAATAATGTCTATAATGCGAAAAAACGACACATTCGAATCAGGCACGCTGCATTTAAACAACTTCTTGAAAATGGAGTAATCGCTTTGAACTATGTGAATTCTTAAAGCTATCTTGCTGATCCCTTCACCAAGGTGTTGACTAGTCACTGACACGTCGAGGGGAATGGGGCTAAAGTTCTTAAGTCAAGTTAAAGAGTGACACTTGACTAGGTCTAAAGTTCTGCTCCTATGACATTATATGATTCATATATAGCCTTAAAGGCGGTGCTTTTGAGACGCACTTGATAAAATATACACCAGGTTGGACTTATGTCCTTAATGGCTTGTGTGTGAAGTGCTATTGAGAAGCACTTGAGCCACCTACGTAGGTGTGTTGATCATAAGACTATGAGAAGTCTTGTGAACACACCTATTAGCACCAAGGTAAACGCATGGCCTATAAAAGGCGCGTTGCACGTTGAAATCGCGGAACGATCATAATTTAAAGGTATGAAATGTGTTGTGGGGGGTATCAACCGAAACTCAGTTAGGAATTCAAATCGCAAGATATTCTCTCACTGTAAGTAAGTTATTTCCTCATTTCACTAAAGTGTCCATTCAAATCGAAAGATATTGATACCTAAGTATCCAACACTTCCTTTACCTAGAACTGTCTTTCTGTGTCTCGGTCTCCCCTTGTGGGGGATTGTTGGAAATAAGGGGCTTGTGAGCAAGTACTTTTTCCTTCTTAATGTCCTACATTGGTAGTGAAGTGTGAGTTTTGTGCGTCTATATATGCCTTCACTACTTACAGTATCACTAGTGGGTTAAGGGGGTCTTTTGTAGAGACTCTGCTAGGTGCTTAATTCAGCTCGCACACGCACTCGCGCTTGCCCGAGCCCTGCCCGGTTCCGGATGCGAGATCCGGGATTTGGGAATTGGGAATGGCGGGCTGCACCTATCTTTTTGGGCCAAGTCTATTTTTTATATAAATTGTAACAATACTTTTCTGGGTAAAATACTAAAATCGTTTCAGGTCTGTCAGCCTCGAGTGGGCGAGTCTGAAAGGCGACAGTAGTGTAATCCTTGGGAAACTACCGGTCATTAGCTAATCGTCACCACGGTCGTACCGGAATAAGTTTTCAAGGTAGTGGCTCTTTTCCACGCCAGTACTTCCTTCGTATTTCTAATCTAATCTCTCGTTACAGCATTTTACGAATAACATCATTTATAAAGTTTCATGAACTATTTGTATCTTGCAGCTAACATATCCAACTTCTTATGTGACATTAGTAGCATAATGTGATCAATAATTACGCAGACAGTATAGACCCTTGACTGTAATCAATTTACAAATTTGGATTTTGTAACAAGCATCGGAAATTAACAGTAAAGGCTAAATCAATTTATTATGAACAAAAAATCTGCTACATCTATAATATTCTGTCATTTACAAAGAAGGAGAAGATGATTACTTCTCCCTTGCCTATCTTGAAAGTAACATACTAAAAATTGGTGTCTGGTGTGATCTTGCTGCAAGCGTAAAGTCGAGCGACAGTCAGAAAAGGACAAAATGAACGCCTTCTGAAAATCCTCGGTCGTATGTCTTTGAATCATAGATATGGCATACTCGATTAAACTTGAATCACATGGTAATGTAATAGTCCCGTCACTTATTAGCCCAAACTCTTCTTCTGCCATCCTAAAGAGCTCTTGAAGAATATCACTGTGGAGATAGTTCAAGGAGATCATGAACCGTTTGCCATCAATTGCGTAAATGAAGAAGTGGCCTTTTTCAGCGGCATTTGTTCTTGGCGAGGTAATCCTCCTCCTGCTGGCAGCTGCAAGCTTCTGCCACTTCCTTGCCATTTTTATGAGCTTCTTTGTACTTATCATATTTTGAGTATTTTGAAGAATTAAGATTCAAACTAAAGCGTAAGATTGTAATAAGACGTTTATAAGAAAGGTTGTTTTAAGTTTGAGGAAAGCGTGATTAATTACTGGCTAAGGTTTTATAGCATTTCACCGAAAGACATGAGACTTGAATGTTTCTTGTATGATTGTAACTCTTATGGTGCAAAACCATGTGAATGTAGGTCCAAATGAACTAGACATAGCCGATGGAAATGTTTGGTTTCTGGTTGCCATGAAGTGAACATTTGAAAGGAAGTAGTCATCAAACATCGAACCCATGTAGGGGCAAAAGATGTCACTATATTATCAACCCTAATATTTAAGTTCCTGTATCACCACTCAATCTGTAAGATTGGATAATGGTCCCTGTCGTCGGGGGGTCAAGAATAACCCGAGCAAACATTGGGCTGGAAAGCATCAATGCAGGTCTTGGATTATTGTGAGGCTATTATGATAAGGTCCCGTCAGTTTGGTCAGGTTTATTATCGAATGTCCCGCGCTGCTGCATTGTCTCAGTTATGATTAGGCAGCGTGTCGTAATTGCAGTGCAGACAGCAAGGAAACATTGCCAGGTGTAGGAAAACTCCAACCCTAAGTGAATTAGTCCAAATGATGAAATGAACATCCACATGGGTCTGTTTGCAATGTAGGACAACAAGGTTGTTACATTAATGTTACATGTTTTCAGCTTCGAGCTATAAAGCCTACACCCCGTTCATCCAAGTTTCACAACTCACTTAATCTCAACAATTTTCCTTACTTTCTATTCTTTGAAAGTTTCTCTCTATCGGAAAATAAAATTCTACAAAAATGATCAGTACAAAGAAGCTCATCAAGATGGCAAAAAAGTGGCAAAGAATAGCGATTGCAAGCAGAAAGAGGGTTTCCTGGCCAAGACCAGTGACTGATGAAGGCCACTTTGTTGTCTACACTACTGATGGAAGGCGGTTCATGATTCCCTTGACGTATCTAAAGACTGATATTTTCAGAGAACTATTACGATTGGCAGAGGAAGAATTCGGTATAGCTGCTTCCGGGCCAATTACCGTGCCTTGTGATTCAAGTTTGATGGAGTACATCATCTCTATGATCCAGAAGCATGTGGCTAAGGACTTGGAGAAAGCGTTGATGGCGTCTTTGGCGAGCTGTAGATACTCATCCTTAGTTGAACATCAAGACCAAACTTGGCAACAACATTTGCTCATCTCTAGTTTCTAAGACATTATTTTTTTTCATTCTTTTGTACAGAAGCAGATGTAGTTTTACCTAGTGATCAGAATTTATGAAATGAAATATCTGAGGAGTTGAAAAACATTTTTTTGGTAGCAGTATGTCCTTGATATTAGCTTTCTGCTATTTACAGAGGTTAATCAACTCCAAAAATTTGAGCTTTTACTCTTATTGGATATATATCAGTAGCTATCTTAATAAATGTATCAGAATATAAATTGATGCAATACAACATCCAGTGCTTCAAAGGCGCGCGCCTATGACAGGGTAAGGGGGCCGGACCTATCTATCCGCAACCCCTGTGATGATTCAACACAAAAGAGACTAGTTCTCGATGACTTCAATGATAAAAATTATGTCGATAAATGATGCAATGTTGTGTCTTAGCAACTGTGTCTGATATCCTGCATATGGGATTCCCTGGAATAAGACACCACCTGCAATTTTTTCTCCCTTTGTGACTATAAAATCATCTGATATGTCTACTCTTCTAAAACAGTCAAAATAAGAAATCATAGTGTTCTTCCAACTATTGTACATTTCCATTTATAGTATGAAGGAAACAGGAGGAACGGAATTTTGCTAAGTACACCTTTATACTTACATTCAACCAAGCTACAATATAGGTCTTTCTTACTGTCAGAATGTAGGTAGGTCGTACCGCCTTACTCGGAACATATGGCAAGAACCAAACCATGTGCAAGTAAGACTATAAAAACTACTCCCTCCGATTCGGTAACATTCACTTTTTGGTGGTCAAATTTTGAAATATTTGACCAAGAATATCGTTAAAATTATGAAACTTTAGAAGACGAAACTTATATAAATAGATTTGTTATGAAAAGTTTGACATAGATTTTTTTTGTTAAAGTCACGTATTTATGAAGAAAAATACGGTCAAAGTACCATCTCGAAGACCTCCCAATATATTATATTTATATTCTATTATGTCCCCTCACTCGAATGCCCATTGGGCTTGAAGAGTGGATGGTTAGTGCACATGCCTCCCATACCATGTGCCGGGTTTTCCACTTGGTGAGGTTGTGAGATATTGGGGGCTGCCAGGGTTTGAACACGTGACCCTCGGTCACTCTGGCTCTGATACCATGATAGATGAGCCATCTCAACCAAAATCTTAAGGTGATGGTTGAGGCTCATATATTATAGTTATATTCTATTAGTAAGTACATTCAGGTCGGTTGTATGGTTTACAGTATTCCCTTAATATATCAATTTCAGGACAGCTGCAGGTACTGACTGATGTACACTAGTGTACCAAATTGGTTGGTATTATGTGGCTTACAAGTCTTTCTGAGGCCATTATGAATGTTAATCTTGTCCTTAATAAAATCATGATTGCTCAGTATTTAATAAATTCCGCTAGCTTATCTTGTAAAGTCATTGAACGGTGGTACTCATGACCTGATTTCAAAACCCGTCAGCACCACAACTTCCCTTGTGGCCCTCTTAACAAGTTAACAGCAAACAAGTCGTAATTAATTTCATGTTTTGCTTACTGGCTTGGATAAGGAGTGGCATATGGTTTTGTCTTCAAAGAATGTGAGTAAGTTAGTTAGCATTAATTGATATGTATTCAGCTTTGATAGAGCCTTGGATTTATATATAAACTTGATCATTTCTACAAGTTTTCACAACAAACCATTACAAATTAATCTTAAGTCTAAAATTCTCTTTAGACAAAAAAAACCCGCCTTTTGTTTTAAACAACCCGCAACACCATAAAAATGATTTGTACAACGAAGCTCGTTAAGCTGGCAAAGAAGTGGCAAGCAAAAGCCGCTGCCAGTAGGAGAAGGATTTCCTGGCGGAGACCAGTGAGCGAGAAAGGTCATTTTGTTGTTTACACAACTGATGGAAGACGATTCATGATTCCCTTGACGTATCTGAAAACTTATTTTTTCAGAGAACTTTTCAAGATGGCAGAGGAGGAATTCGGCGTAGATGCTTCCATGCCAATCACCTTGCCATGTGACTCAAGTCTCATGGAGTATGCTATTTTTATGATCGAAAACCATGTGGCTAAGGACTTGGAAAATGCACTGATCGCATCTTTCGCCAGCTGCAGATACTCATCAGTTGAGCATGAAGAGCATACTAATCAGCTTTTGCTCATCTCTAGTTTCTAAATCATTTTTTTTTCACAATTATGTATAGATTAGATGTAAATATTTAGAGATTAAATGATAATTTCAGGACATAGTTCAAACTTCAAAGTATTGCTTCTTCCTTTTTTAGTCGTTGTGATGAACTGGTGCCTGCAATAGGCACTGAATGACTCTGATAAACATCACAGTACAATCAGAAGCTTCAAATAAAAAAAAGTGTTGTTTTGAAGGTCGCCTTAGAAAATACTAACGCAAGCTACTAAAACAGAAGCAAAATTAGTAATGCAATATTAAATTGCAGTCGATCAAATTGTTAACACGGTTTATATCCATAATTTTCGTTGCTGCAAATGTTATACGGAGTAATTGCAGTCGACCCAAAAGGCAAAGGCTGGCACTTCTTCGCACACCATGAATTTTTATGCAGAACTGTTGTAAAGTTTCACGAAAAACAGATTAAAAACTGCTGATAACATATTAAACTTCTCCATGACTTTAGTTGCATATCTGCTAGTGTCATTAGTGGTGGTACTTAAACCTCGTCTCAAAATCCGTCAACATCAAAATTACCTCAATGGATTCCTTGTATAGCAAATAAAATAGTTTCATATTTGACATCCTAAGTCATATTACAGTATTACACCCTCTGAAAGGACACCATTGGAAAAATGGCTAAATGACTAAATGTGCCATCTAATGACATAAGTTGAAGTTTTATGCATAACTGTACATACAATTGTCCTTCAGTTGTAATTTTTCAAAACTGTGACTTTAGTTGTAGATCGAATATCCCAAGTGATTCAACACAGTCTCGAACTTGGGCACTTAATGTTGGATTTATGATCCAAAATATATTAGTTAGATAAATTAGTTTAATCTTATTAACAAAATTGTTACTAATAATGTAGAACTAAGTTAGGGTCAACCTAGTAAATAGGATCATGGTAACTGTGTACTGCATTTACGTGTGTTAGTGACTTAGTGGTAATTAGCATTAGTTAGTTTATGTATTGTCTATATAAAGGTTGATGGTCTATTAAAACTAATTGAGTTAGTTTATCAGATTAACTTTCTCCATATATTTCACTCTTCTCTTATATTTTAGTCTATCATGTGGTATCAGAGCTCTTGAGACGGTGTTGACAACATTCGTCATCTCCGCTCAAGTAGCCAGGTTCGATTCCAGAAATAGGGCGATAAAAAAAAAAAAAAAAAAAAAAAAAAAAAAAAAACTGAGCAAAGAAAAAAAAAATCACATATTTTGTTTGCCTTACCAGTGAGCCACGTAGCCCTTGTACCGATTTATTTCCGCAATAAAAAAAAATAAAATTGAGAGGGAGTGTGAATTGTATGAAAAAAAATGGTGAGAAGTGCACCATAATTGAAAGGTAGGGAGAAGTGCTCTATCAAGATTTTGTGGAGAGAAGTGCTCCATCAACAGAAGAAAGGGTAGAGAGACGTGCTCTATCAAGTTATGTGGGGAGAAGTGCCCCGTATGAAGGTTGGTGATGATGTGCACAAAAAAGACGGTGACGAGAAGTGCGTCACAAAGTGAAGACAAGGGGCTTCACAAAGTTAGATGGAGTAAAGTAATTTTTATCGAGCAGTTTACGTATTTTTTGGAGTCCAAGCAAAGAGACTCAATTTAAGTCTCGAAAAAGAAGGCTATGTTTGAAGTTGGGTGTGGAACCCAACATGTGCGGGTGCGAAAAGGATCGCATACCGTTTGAAGGTAATTTGCTCAAAAAAAAAAAAATTGTGTGCAACGGATTATAAGGAACTAAGAGAGGTGACTTTTGAGGTGTCAAAAAAAAAAAAAAAAAAAAAAAAATTCTAAGACAGGAAAGCAAAATCCCGATGATCGAGTATGTGCGGTTGTACCGAAAGAAGGTAGCCGTAAAATCACAAGGAGACATAGTCTTGTCAAGATTTTTGTCCTATTAACACGGATGAAGTTTGAAGAAATAAACGACATGAATATTATGAGAACATGGAGGTCTCAAAAAATTTTGGTTGAGGCAAAGGACGTAACGACGGGTAGAGTTCGACATGGCAAGAAGTCGAGCGTGGATCCAACAAATTTTGGATCAAGGGAGTGTGTTGGATTTATGATCCAAAATATATTAGTTAGATAAATTAGTTTAATCTTATTAACAAAATTGTTACTAATAATGTAGAACTAAGTTAGGGTCAACCTAGTAAATAGGATCATGGTAACTGTGTACTGCATTTACGTGTGTTAGTGACTTAGTGGTAATTAGCATTAGTTAGTTTATGTATTGTCTATATAAAGGTTGATGGTCTATTAAAACTAATTGAGTTAGTTTATCAGATTAACTTTCTCCATATATTTCACTCTTCTCTTATATTTTAGTCTATCATGTGGTATCAGAGCTCTTGAGACGGTGTTGACAACATTCGTCATCTCCGCTCAAGTAGCCAGGTTCGATTCCAGAAATAGGGCGATAAAAAAAAAAAAAAAAAAAAAAAAAAAAAAAAAACTGAGCAAAGAAAAAAAAAATCACATATTTTGTTTGCCTTACCAGTGAGCCACGTAGCCCTTGTACCGATTTATTTCCGCAATAAAAAAAAAATAAAATTGAGAGGGAGTGTGAATTGTATGAAAAAAAATGGTGAGAAGTGCACCATAATTGAAAGGTAGGGAGAAGTGCTCTATCAAGATTTTGTGGAGAGAAGTGCTCCATCAACAGAAGAAAGGGTAGAGAGACGTGCTCTATCAAGTTATGTGGGGAGAAGTGCCCCGTATGAAGGTTGGTGATGATGTGCACAAAAAAGACGGTGACGAGAAGTGCGTCACAAAGTGAAGACAAGGGGCTTCACAAAGTTAGATGGAGTAAAGTAATTTTTATCGAGCAGTTTACGTATTTTTTGGAGTCCAAGCAAAGAGACTCAATTTAAGTCTCGAAAAAGAAGGCTATGTTTGAAGTTGGGTGTGGAACCCAACATGTGCGGGTGCGAAAAGGATCGCATACCGTTTGAAGGTAATTTGCTCAAAAAAAAAAAAATTGTGTGCAACGGATTATAAGGAACTAAGAGAGGTGACTTTTGAGGTGTCAAAAAAAAAAAAAAAAAAAAAAAAATTCTAAGACAGGAAAGCAAAATCCCGATGATCGAGTATGTGCGGTTGTACCGAAAGAAGGTAGCCGTAAAATCACAAGGAGACATAGTCTTGTCAAGATTTTTGTCCTATTAACACGGATGAAGTTTGAAGAAATAAACGACATGAATATTATGAGAACATGGAGGTCTCAAAAAATTTTGGTTGAGGCAAAGGACGTAACGACGGGTAGAGTTCGACATGGCAAGAAGTCGAGCGTGGATCCAACAAATTTTGGATCAAGGGAGTGTGTTGGATTTATGATCCAAAATATATTAGTTAGATAAATTAGTTTAATCTTATTAACAAAATTGTTACTAATAATGTAGAACTAAGTTAGGGTCAACCTAGTAAATAGGATCATGGTAACTGTGTACTGCATTTACGTGTGTTAGTGACTTAGTGGTAATTAGCATTAGTTAGTTTATGTATTGTCTATATAAAGGTTGATGGTCTATTAAAACTAATTGAGTTAGTTTATCAGATTAACTTTCTCCATATATTTCACTCTTCTCTTATATTTTAGTCTATCATGTGGTATCAGAGCTCTTGAGACGGTGTTGACAACATTCGTCATCTCCGCTCAAGTAGCCAGGTTCGATTCCAGAAATAGGGCGATAAAAAAAAAAAAAAAAAAAAAAAAAAAAAAAAAACTGAGCAAAGAAAAAAAAAATCACATATTTTGTTTGCCTTACCAGTGAGCCACGTAGCCCTTGTACCGATTTATTTCCGCAATAAAAAAAAAATAAAATTGAGAGGGAGTGTGAATTGTATGAAAAAAAATGGTGAGAAGTGCACCATAATTGAAAGGTAGGGAGAAGTGCTCTATCAAGATTTTGTGGAGAGAAGTGCTCCATCAACAGAAGAAAGGGTAGAGAGACGTGCTCTATCAAGTTATGTGGGGAGAAGTGCCCCGTATGAAGGTTGGTGATGATGTGCACAAAAAAGACGGTGACGAGAAGTGCGTCACAAAGTGAAGACAAGGGGCTTCACAAAGTTAGATGGAGTAAAGTAATTTTTATCGAGCAGTTTACGTATTTTTTGGAGTCCAAGCAAAGAGACTCAATTTAAGTCTCGAAAAAGAAGGCTATGTTTGAAGTTGGGTGTGGAACCCAACATGTGCGGGTGCGAAAAGGATCGCATACCGTTTGAAGGTAATTTGCTCAAAAAAAAAAAAATTGTGTGCAACGGATTATAAGGAACTAAGAGAGGTGACTTTTGAGGTGTCAAAAAAAAAAAAAAAAAAAAAAAAATTCTAAGACAGGAAAGCAAAATCCCGATGATCGAGTATGTGCGGTTGTACCGAAAGAAGGTAGCCGTAAAATCACAAGGAGACATAGTCTTGTCAAGATTTTTGTCCTATTAACACGGATGAAGTTTGAAGAAATAAACGACATGAATATTATGAGAACATGGAGGTCTCAAAAAATTTTGGTTGAGGCAAAGGACGTAACGACGGGTAGAGTTCGACATGGCAAGAAGTCGAGCGTGGATCCAACAAATTTTGGATCAAGGGAGTGTGTTGGATTTATGATCCAAAATATATTAGTTAGATAAATTAGTTTAATCTTATTAACAAAATTGTTACTAATAATGTAGAACTAAGTTAGGGTCAACCTAGTAAATAGGATCATGGTAACTGTGTACTGCATTTACGTGTGTTAGTGACTTAGTGGTAATTAGCATTAGTTAGTTTATGTATTGTCTATATAAAGGTTGATGGTCTATTAAAACTAATTGAGTTAGTTTATCAGATTAACTTTCTCCATATATTTCACTCTTCTCTTATATTTTAGTCTATCACTTAAGAACTTAATGAACTTGAGAGGCCCAGCTGAAAACCCTTTGAACATGGTATTAGACGGCCATGAGCTCCAATGGAAACGGAAACAATCAATGGAGATAATTAAGTAAGTTAACACTTTGTTCGAACATCAATTAACTTATTGAATAGGATAACAAAGGATATTTTCTGAATGCTAAATGATTTGATTTGAACAAAACTTTCCTACATGCCTACATCTACATTACCCTGACTCTTACATAAAGGCAGAGAATTGGTTACTTCTACCATGTCTCTCTAAAAACTAATTTAACAGACTAAAGATTGTTGTTTGGTGAGTTCTTGCTTCAAACACGTCGATGAGGAAGAGCGACATCCACTGAAGGACAAGATGAACGCCTCCTGAAAGTCCTCGGTCGTATGTCTTTGTATCATAGAAATAGCATATTCCATCAGAACTGAATCACATGGAAATGTAATAGGCCCGTCACTCGTTAGTCCAAACTCTTCCTCTGCCATTCTAAAGAGCTCTTGAAAAATTTCGCTCTTAAGATAGGCTAATGGGATCATGAACCGTTTGCCATCATTCGCGTAAATGAAGAAGTGGCCTTTTTCAGCGACATTTGTTCTCGGCCACGAAATCCTCCTTCTGCTGGCAGCTGCTAGCTTTTGCCACTTCCTTGCCATTTTTATGAGCTTCTTTGTACTAATCATATTTCGAGTCTGTTGAAAACTGTATTTTGAACTGAATTTTTTTTAAAATTGTATGTAGAGTTGATGATGAATTACAGTAGTTGTTTGAGTGAAGAAACTATGAGTAGTGCCTTAGGTTTTATAGCAGTTCAGCAAAAGACATGAGCCTTTAATGTTTCTTTTAAGATTGCAACTCTTTGGTGCACAACCATGTGAATGTAGGTCCAAATGAACTAGACAAAGCTGATGGATGTATTAGTTTCTGGTTAACCTGAATTGATCATGTAGGGCGAAAGATGTCGCTGTATTGGCAGGGGAAGAATTCGGTATAGCTGTTTCCGGTCCAATTACCTTGCCTTGTGACTCGAGTTTCATGGAGTACACCATTTCGTTGATCCAAAAGCATGTGGCTAAGGACTTGGAAAATGCATTGATTGCATCTTTGGCCATGTTAGTATGTGACTCGTATGTCGCTTACGAAGTATGTCGGAGTTTGATTGAAGTGAGGAATAAACTAAGAAAGAAATAAAAACAAGGAAATAGTGAAGGGGAGCATTGGTCCGTACAACTCTTGTTCGCGCGTGTCATTGATGACATCAGCATGTGTGTTGTGTGTTTTGGTGAGATGCTTCACGTATGAATTCAACTATTTGGAAACATAAAAGTTTCCTTAATTTGTTGTTTTTAGTAGTAGTCTTAGACGTGCATTAAGACTTTGGTTTCCTTATTTTATTTCTTGACGAGTCTTAGTTTGTTTAGGAATAGTTTGTTTATTATTATTTATTCCTAATTTGATTAGTCTTAGTTAAGGTAGCTTACTATATAAACACTACCTTAGCCTAGCTATTCTTCAAGGAGAAAATTGTGAGGCAAACACATTGAGAGTTTTAAGAGGCAGATCTAGAAAAACTCCGTGCTCATCTTTTGTAATCTGTAATTCTCCCGACATAGTGAAATATTTTCCCTCGCCCTTGTGGACGTAGCTATCACATTGATAGTGAACCACGTAAATCTTGTGTCTTTTATTTTTTGCATCTACTCCAAGACGCTTCCGCGCACAACAATTGGTATCAGGGCCTTTAGTTTTAGATCCAGGAGGAGAAGATGTCAAGTGAGACTACAAGAATTGAGAAGTTCGATGGGAGGAATAGTTTTGCACTATGGCAGTTGAAGATGAGGGCTTTGCTAAAAGAAAGGTGTATCTGGAAACCCTTGACGCAGGGTTTCTCCACGAAGGTGAAGAAGACCGAAGCTTCTGCTTCGGGTGTTGAACCTAGGATGATTGAGACGGAAGATCCTGCCTTGGTAACAATGGAGGAGAGGGCTCATTCATCGATCTTGTTGAGTTTGTCAGACGATGTCCTAACCGAGGTAGCTGGTGAGTTGTCTGCTGCGGGTTTATGGCTGAAATTGGAGAGTTTGTACATGACAAAGTCACTCACCAATAAGTTGTTGTTGAAACAACGTCTGTTTTCTTTCAAGATGCAATTAGGTATGTCACTTCGTGATCATCTAGACAAATATAATACTATATTACTAGATCTGCGTAATATAGATGTTAAGATTGAGGATGAAGATGCTGCTCTAATTCTGCTAGTTTCTTTACCTGCGTCGTATGGGAATTTTGTGGATTCTTTTGTTCTTGGTAAAGAAACATTAACCCTAGAGGAAGTGAAGTCAGCACTTTGCACTAGGGAGTTGCGTCAAAAGGCAACTGTTGACTTAGGAGACGGATCAGGGGCAAGCTTAGTTGTTAATAAGGCTAAGAAAGGTGGATCCTATAAGAGAAAGGCTAAAGCTAAATTTCAAGACACCAATAATGCTACTAATTTTGTTATCTGTTTTCTATGTAAAGAACCCGGGCATAAAAGACCTAGTTGTCCTAAGTTGAAAACTAAGTCTAATGCGGTTGTAGTTCAAAGTAAGAATACAGAGTACGATTCTGAGGCGGACTATGCTCTTGCGGTTGATTATATTCGTCCTATTGATCGTTGGATTCTGGATTCTGGTTGTTCTTATCATATGTGTCCACACAAGCATTGGTTTAATACTTATGAGTCCTCTAATGGGGGTTACGTTGTTGTTGGTAACAATGTTACTTGTGAGGTAGTGGGTATAGGGTCAATCAAGGTGAAGACTACTCAGGGTAAGATTTGTGCTTTGACTAATGTGAGACATGTTCCAGCTTTAGGGAAGAATCTTATTTCACTTGGTGCATTAAGTGATTTAGGATATGAGTTCCGGGGTAAAGGGAAGAATTTGTCTATCATGAAGGGTTCTAGTTTGGTGCTGAAAGGTGTCAAACAAAATACCTTGTATGTCTTACAAGGTGAAACACTGACTAGTTCTGCAGTTTGTGCGTCCGTAAATCACGAAGAGATGACTAAGCTTTGGCATAAAAGGCTTGGTCATATGGGTGAGAGAGGGATGCAACTATTGTCTAAGAGAGATCTTCTTAACGGTGTCAAGGTGAGGAACCTTGAGTTTTGTGAACATTGTGTGTTTGGTAAGAAACACAGATCTAAATTTAGCAAGGGTGTTCATAGAACAAAAGAAGTCCTTGATTATATCCATTCAGATGTCTGGGGGCCTGCTCGAGTTGAAGGTATGGGAGGATATCATTATTTTGTTACTTTTATTGATGATTATTCGAGGTACACATGGCTTAGGTTGCTTAAGCATAAGAGTGAGGTTTTCAAAGTCTTTGTGCAATGGAAGACTTTGGTGGAAAATCAGAAAGGTAAGAAGATCAAGAAGCTACGAACGGACAATGGTTTGGAATTCTGGTTAGGGGAATTCGATGAGTTCTGTAAGAATGAGGGTATTGCGAGGCATCATACCGTCAGGGGTACACCACAGCAGAACGGTGTAGCAGAACGAATGAATCAGACACTGTTAGAGAGAGTTCGATGCATGCTCTCTAATGCAGGTCTTGCAAGAAGGTACTGGAGTGAAGCTGTTCTTACAGCTTGTTACTTGATTAATCGTGGGCCTCATATGGGAATTGACTGCAAGATTCCTTATGAGTTATGGAGCGGCAATGTACCGGATTACTCTACACTTAAAGTCTTTGGATGTGTAGCTTATTATCATGTAAAAGATAGTAAGTTGGATCCAAGGGCTAGGAAGGGATGCTTTCTGGGATATGGAGATGGAGTTAAGGGGTTCAAGATTTGGTCTCCTTCAGAGGGTCGTGTTATTATTAGCAGGGATGTTACCTTTGATGAAAATTCCATGTTTATTTCTAAGGAGGTGCCCGAGGGTGTTGAAAAGAGTAAGAATGTCGAGAAAGAGGTGGAGTTTGAGGTGGCTCCTACCACTTTATCTATGTTTCCACGAGTTGTGATCGAGGAGGATGCCGAACCAGTTACTTCTAATCCTGTAACTACTCCACATGAGGAGGAAAGTGATCAGGAAGAGTCTTCTAATCAACCAACTGATCCTACTAACTTGCCTAAACGTGTAAGTAAGAAGACCAAGAGGTTTATTGAGGAGCTTGAAGGCCGCAAGGTTTGTGGCAATAATTGCTATGCTGAGGAGATGGTTGGTTATGCATTACAGGTAGCTGATGAAATTGAGTCTGAAGAACCATCATCTTATAAAGAAGCAATTGTTAGTAGTGAGTCAGTGCAATGGCTTGCTGCTATGGGTGAAGAGATGGAGTCTCTTTACAAAAATAATACTTGGGAACTTGTGCCACCACCAAAAGGGAGAAAGTTGATAGGGTGCAAATGGGTGTTCAAGAAAAAGGAAGGAACTTCAGAGGCTGAGACAATTAGATACAAGGCTAGACTTGTTGCAAAGGGGTTCAGTCAGATAGAGGGAGTTGATTATGTGGAGATTTTCTCTCCCGTTGTGAGACACACTTCTATTCGTGTGTTACTAGCAATAGTGGCACATTATGATTATGAGCTTGAGCAACTTGATGTCAAGATTGCTTTCCTTCACGGGGAGTTGGAGGAAGAGATTCTAATGAAGCAGCTTGAAGGGTTTGAAATTCCGGGGAAAGAGCATTTTGCATGTCATTTGAAGAAGTCCTTATATGGACTTAAACAATCTCCAAGGCAATGGTACAAAAGATTTGACACTTTTATGGTAGAGCATGGGTATGAGAGAAACCCATATGATTGTTGTGTTTATCATAACAAGCTAGAAGATGGGTCTTTGATTTATTTACTCTTATATGTTGATGATATGCTTGTTGCTGCTAAGAAAATGTCGGATGTTGATAAATTAAAGAAGCTACTCAGTTCAGAGTTCGATATGAAGGATCTGGGATCCGCGAAGAAGATATTAGGGATGGAGATTTTCAGGGATCGTTCTAAAAGGAAGCTTTTCTTATCTCAGAAAGGCTACATTGAGAAAATACTTAGCCGTTTTGGTATGAGTACTGCTAAACCTTTAAATACTCCTTATGCTGTCGGTAAGTTAACTATATCTTCTGCACCTCAAACTGAAGCTGAGAAGTCTTATATGTCAACGGTTCCCTATGCTAGTGCAGTTGGAAGTTTAATGTATGCCATGGTTTGCACTAGGCCAGATATTGCACATGCGGTTAGTGTTGTTAGCAGGTTTATGGCTCAACCTGGTAAAGAACACTGGTTAGCGGTGAAGAGAATTCTTCGCTATATGAGAGGAACGGCGGATGTTGGCCTTGTTTATGGGAATGATGATGATTGTTTGGTTGTTGGATATTCTGATTCCGACTATGCTGCAGATGTAGATAGCAGGAGATCCGTAACCGGGTATGTTTTTACACTTGGTGGTTCTGTTGTTAGTTGGAAGTCTACTCTTCAATCTTCTGTGACTTTGTCAACCACGGAGGCGGAGTATATGGCTTTGACTGCGGCTGCCAAGGAGGCTATATGGTTAAAGGGGCTTGTAAGTAAGCTTGGTCTACATCAAGAGATCGCTTCGTTATATTGTGATAGCTTAAGTGCTATTTTTTTGGCGAAGGATCAAGTGCATCATGATAGAACCAAGCACATAGATGTCAGATATCATTTTCTGAGGAACGAGAAAAGAATCAAGGTGAAGAAAGTGGGAACAGCTGATAATCCTGCGGATTGCTTCACTAAGGCGGTTCCATTCAGCAAGTTCAAACATTGCTTGGACTTGTTGAATATAGACAGTTATGTCTAAACCCTTCGGGGTGCTGAGCTCGAGGTGGAGCCTTGAGCGGCCCGGTCCAGGGTTAAATGGACGCAGGCCTAGTCCAGGGCTTATTGGATGGCAGACCCAGTCCAGGGTATATTGGATGGTTATAGACTCAAGTTGGAGTCTATGGTGTTCTAGTGTAAGTGCTCATTTGCTAGAACATGGCAGATATAAGTCTACTTGCGAGTGGCTTGTATAGTGGTTGAGTGGTTTGGAAGTCGTTTGCTAAATGCGACTGTCCGAGTCAAGGTGGAGAATTGTTAGTATGTGACTCGTATGTCGCTTACGAAGTATGTCGGAGTTTGATTGAAGTGAGGAATAAACTAAGAAAGAAATAAAAACAAGGAAATAGTGAAGGGGAGCATTGGTCCGTACAACTCTTGTTCGCGCGTGTCATTGATGACATCAGCATGTGTGTTGTGTGTTTTGGTGAGATGCTTCACGTATGAATTCAACTATTTGGAAACATAAAAGTTTCCTTAATTTGTTGTTTTTAGTAGTAGTCTTAGACGTGCATTAAGACTTTGGTTTCCTTATTTTATTTCTTGACGAGTCTTAGTTTGTTTAGGAATAGTTTGTTTATTATTATTTATTCCTAATTTGATTAGTCTTAGTTAAGGTAGCTTACTATATAAACACTACCTTAGCCTAGCTATTCTTCAAGGAGAAAATTGTGAGGCAAACACATTGAGAGTTTTAAGAGGCAGATCTAGAAAAACTCCGTGCTCATCTTTTGTAATCTGTAATTCTCCCGACATAGTGAAATATTTTCCCTCGCCCTTGTGGACGTAGCTATCACATTGATAGTGAACCACGTAAATCTTGTGTCTTTTATTTTTTGCATCTACTCCAAGACGCTTCCGCGCACAACAGGCCAACTGTAGATACTCCTCAGTTGAGCACCAAGAGCATACTAATCGACATTTTCTCGTCTCTAGTTTCTAAATCATTTTTTCGCACTTACGTACAGATCAGATGTAAATTTACTTAGAGATTTAAAGATATTTTAGGACTCGAGTTAAGGTTTCATCTATTTCTTCATTTTTAGCCTTTGTGGCGCCTTTAAAAGACTGTAAAAGAACCTGATCAACATCACAGAATATGAATCGGGAAGATTGAAAATCACAAAAGAAATTTTTGTAAAGATCGCATTAGAAAATACTCCAGCGAAAACAAAAACATACTGCAAAACTCGTCACCTTAAGGTTTTTGAGTAAACGGTATTACGAAAATAAAACAAACGTAAATAGTATTACGAATATTTATTACAAGCTTTTTTTGACAAGATAGGCGAAGGGAATATTCTATTAAAATGTGGCATCGGAATATCGGATACAACTAGTGGTTGTTATGTCATTTGCAAATATCAGCCCATAAACAGGTGAAGTTTCTTACAAAATCAATTTTGTGATAGGAAGAGTACCAAACTTACTTATAAACTAGCCCCTTCACTCTTATTCGATCGATGTATGATAATGCCCTAACACAAACATGGAAAAAGACCTCAACAATCTCCCTTTTCCACATGTGTGTTGGTCGGCTACTAGCTTTCCCTCACTCGGTGCTACTTCGTATCCCGATGCTTACTTTTGCATCAAGTTAATTAGGCTAGGCTACTCTGCTCTAGCTAACTAGCCGGGAGCGTGGCAGCGGTTAGTCTGTCCCATAGATCACCATCACCACATCGCGCTTTGCGGTCCCATGCCAAATTGTCGGCTCTGATACCATTTTAGATAAATAATCTCAATCAAGACCTTAAGTTGATGGTTGAAACTCAACTAATATATTCGAATCTTATGGAAGACAAAATGAAAATCCTAATGGAAAGGAGGGAGTACAACTTAATAGTTAATAACCCCGTAGCATTTTTACGCAGTTACATGTCGCTTTAATAGCTACGATTCCAACTAATATACATCACTTGCAAATTTGGGTTGCAAAATTTAGTTGATCTTGCTTAAAACGGTCTTAACTTAAATCTCTTATTACTTCCTTTTATTTTCACATTAATTTTAATCGGATGTAAGGGCCGTTTAAGTCAAGGTCGTCTCAAACAAGTATTGGTGCGGAAAAATAAAGAACGTGTAATTGGCAAGTTGAAACTTGAAATGTAATTATGGGAACAGTACGAAACAATTATTCACAGCACTTGAACACTTGGTTGCCGACTAAGTTGCCGGCTGACTCATAGTATCATTATGTATTGCCCGAATAACGAAATAAAATTAGATATTAATATGTTTCTTGTTGCTATTTTGCTACAATGTCTTTAATTCTTTTCAAATTGAAATGTACTCCCTCCGTGCCTTGTCTTATTCTTTTTTGGGTATTTCAGTGAATTATTGTCATTTTTATATATTAGAAAGAGTTTCTACGAATAATTTGAAATAATATACTCTTTATTCTTTAATAAAGAAAGTAGGTTACGTCCATCAAGAAGAATGAGAGGCCTTATTCCAAAAATCCGTACACCACTATGCAAATAACCAATTCGTGACAACTTGTGAAATGTTTGCTACTCAACGAGTATTTTATACGGAGTAATTTATAGTGAGTGGCAGACTATTGGATTTATTTTGGGTCCCTTTAACTTTTGGACTTTGATTTTAATACCCAAAAAGTGTAGTAGTAAGCCGGCCCTATTACGGACTTCATTTATTTGAAAATGTTTTGAGACAAGTTTATGGTCGGGTTCGGGTCGAATTAGTTTTGGGTCAGGTCTATTTCGAGTTTGTTGGGTTCGGGTCGGGTCGGGTCATTTTTGGCTCGGGTTAACTATTTTCAAGTTATTCATGGATAATACTCTGTTTGCAACAATAAACATTTGGGTCGGGTTATAGTGGGCCGACTCAATTCGGGGTTCGGGTCAAATTTGGGTCTTGAGTTCGGTTGTTAGGTCGGGTTCAGGTCGGGTAATTTTTACCAGGTCTAGTTTTCAAGGAACATCTACGGGCTACGACTCTACGCTCTCACTTGCCATCACCCACAAGGCCCCAAGTCGACCGGGCAAAGCTGACTCGGCCCGAGTGATCCGATCCGATGAGCCTGACCCGAGACTCAAAAGTGACCCGAACTTAACCTAAATGACCCAAATGAGCTGATCCGACCCAAGGGTGGCCCGATCCAAAATGACCCAAACGATCCAGAAAAACCCGACCCGAAATGACCCAAACTTGAGGTAACTTATTTGATTTTCAATTTGATTTTTTGATCATATTTAAATTTTGTGTTCTTTGGTAATTTGGGATCTTGGGTTAGCCTTGTCATATTGACTCTATTTTACAAGATCGAATAAACACTTTGTAAGTTGTAACAATGTATGTCTTTCATTCTCAAATATGTATGACGATTAACCAATATTCTACCAATGACAAAAACATATGTGTACCCATCTATGTTACTTTTTTTTTTATCTTGCCTACGTCCCCGCAAATAATCTCCCATATATTGCAACAAGCGGTCCCAATACTCGAGTCATGCTCCATTTGAAGATGTATCGGGAAATATGGAAGGATAGCTATTTTCATAAGTTTACCAAATTTTGATTATGAACAAGGCTGAGAACACAGCTAGTGCTTTTAAAAATGTTTACGAAAAAAGTTGCTTTTAAATTATTCAAATTTACGATACATTTTCTTACAACTTTATGAGAAAAGCTGCTTTTAGATTATTCACAAAACCACGTTTTTGTTTTTGTTTCCATATCATTTCCAATAAGGCCCTGTTCTTTTGGGCTGAATCGGAGCTGAACTGAACTGAACTGAACTTATAGAAGCTGAACTGAACTTATTGGAGCAAAACTGAACTGAACTGAACTTATAGGAGCTGAACTGAACTTATAGGAGCTGAACTGAACTGAACTTATAGGAGCTGAACTGAACTGAACTTATAAGAGCTGAACTGAACTTATAGGAACTGAACTGAACTAAACTTATATGATCTGAACTTTTCTGAACTTAATTTTAATTAATTGAATAGAATTTATAGAATCTAAAATTTACTAAACTGAACTTTATTACATAAGGTAAGATAATAACATAATTCCAATTTATATGCATTGGTTTGTTCAAATATATTACTACGTTGACATCATCTTTATCTGTATCTTTATTTTTTGAAAAGGACTGTCATAAAAAAAAGTATACTCTAAAACATAAGGTAAGATAATAACATAATTCCGATTTATGTACATTGGTTTGTTCAAATAGATTACTACGTTTACATTACGATAAAAAAATAAATCACATATTACATCGTTTTCTAACCATCTATTTCCATATCATCATCTTCCTCATCACTTTCTTCTTTATCTTCACTATCACTCGTAACAACGAATTTATTCGCTCGCCAAATGTTTTTTACTATCTTGTTTCGTACATTTAACATGGTTTTTTTTTCCGCTTATCATCAAACGTGCCCAAATCTACTGTTCCTTGAATATTCACGTCATGTTGTATAATAGATATTCCAAGATTATGCATTCTTATAAAATTATGGAGTGTGAATGTATAAAACAATAATAGACATTTGATACTTTTGTGACATTCGGGGCATATTTTTTAACACCCACCTTTTTTTCAAATGACCAAATGTCATTCCACTAATTAATGTCAAATTTTTTTATATCGGTTTTCATAAATAATATATTTCGTATAACTTTTCTGAACTTAATTTGTAAGAATTGAATTTTTCTGAACTGAACTTATAAGAGCTGAACTGAACTGAACTTATAGGAGCTGAACTGAACTGAACTTATAGGAGCTGAACTGAACTTATAAGAGCTGAACTGAACTGAACTGAACTTATAGGAGCTGAACTGAACTTATAAGAGCTGAACTGAACTTAAAGAGGATGAGTTTAAGTCCAAAAGAACAGGGCCTAATACGTGTTATTTTTTTAACACCATTAGTCTCTTATTTCCTCCTTTTTAATCATTTATTATCTACCTTTAATTAAATGAAGAAAAAAAAGTAAAGAAATAACTGGAGTAAAGGGAGCAGAAGACTATTTTACTTGAAATTTTGTGCAAAATGGATTCAACCATTTTGAAAAGGATGTAGACAATGTAATTACAAAACTAACATCTACAATGTAGTTACTTTTTATTCATTGGAAGCTCCCCTACTAGCCCCTTAGATCCACCACACAAATAAGAATTTACAATCAGATGTATGTGAGTATGGTACATTCATTACCAATCTAATTGAGTTTATATGCAATTTTTTCGAACTTTTAATTTTTTTGTTACACTTTAATTTTTAAGGTGTCAAATTAATATCTAGTTGAGTTTATATGTATTATTTTTGAGTTTCATTGTAATATTTTGAGTTTAGAAATTATATAAAGAAGTTCAGATTATTTTCAATAAAGCTTATAATGTACAAATAAGCTCATTTTCTTTATTATAAAGCTCAAAATCTATAAAACCAGTTGTATAATCTACTAATTGGATCCACCACTACTTTCTTCATTTCCTTTTTCTTTACAATGCTTTTTTCAGTTTCTTATTTTCTTGCATGGGCATTATATATTTTGAACGTGTGTTGGTGTTGCCCTTAGACCATTTCCAAGTAAGGATCAAGCTAATTGGGTCACGATCCACTTTTATTCTTAATCACTCCATATTTATCTTCACATATTTCCACCCTCCCAAGCAGAATGTCATTACCTAAGTCACTAACTCAATCATTTTCCACTTTCCAACATTTTCAATCATTTCTCACATTTTCTACCCCACCCATTTATACCCTCCCAAGTTGAAAAATAAATGTTTTTTTTGTTTTTTTAGTGGTGTGCCCAATCCAAATTAGACACGTACATATAAGGTCAAGAGCATGTCAAATTGCCCCAACAAATGTCACAAATTGACCTCTTCAAGGGCAAGGTCCTACTAATTTTCTCCTTAATCTTTGATTATCATGCCCCAACAAGTCATGACCTTGGGGATGGTCTTAGAAAATATCAATACAAAATTATCTTGTATATGATTGACCAATATTAAATGATTACTTTTTAAAAAATAGTGATCATTTTTTAAATAGTGACTTATTATGACATAATGATCTAGGATTAAAAATGAACATTTTTTTCAAAGTGACTATTTACCAAATAAAAATGGCTACTTTAAAAATAAAAAAACGAAAAAGAACATTGGAAAAGAGAATGATTAAACAGTAATATAAGCGTCATAATCTTGGTAGGTGAATTACGCATGATTACGTCAGTATCATCACGTCATTGTTCTAACCTTGTTAAACATTTATTGCTTTTTTGTTACCCTATATTTGATAGCACAAATTCTTATTTCGGACGGAGGTATCCGTCTTAAGCTTAAGACGGATACCATATTCTCTCACAAAATACCCATCAAGGGTGAGTGGAGAGCACATGGGGGGAGCCCACCTTGTCTCCTCTACCCATTTCTTCTCACAAAATACCCGTTGTAAGATTCGACCCGTCTTAAGCAAGACCTACTGATTTCATAGAATGTATACAAATTCAATTGGTATTACGCAAGAACTTAAATGATGTGCCATAGAACATAACAAGTTATATTATTACTATAAATAAATAATAAGGTGTATTGTATACGTACTTTGCATCTGCGTACAATACAATAGTCTTTTCTTACGACTAAAATTGGAAGAATGATTAATTGACGTGAATCCAAAGCATACATAAAATTACAATTTTTTCACTTATTATTGGTGCCGATTGAGCTGTAAATTACTCATAAAATGCTTTGATATTTCACTAATTTCTACTTTAGATGATGTTTTAGCCCCGATACTATGATAAAAGACCACCAAATAGTATCGAGTCTCGTTAGCATGCAATGCACCTCGTCACCGTTTCACATGCAACCTCAAAGATCTACTAAAATACTCCGTAATTAAAATAAAGGACCTTATTATATAATGGATTCAAGAGTGTTACAATGAGGATTGTCGTGGTAAATATATCATTTAGTTCGGCTTTCGATCGATCAAATCAGCTTAATTTATTCGGGTCTACATTAGTTTTGCCAGTTCGTTTTCAAAAAGTTCATTTAATTCGGTTAGCCACTTTAATCGATCAACTTGTATTATTTCGAGTCGGGTATGGATCGAGTCTGGCTAATATCAATTCAGTTGAGTTTCGGGCCATAATTTTAGAGTTGGATTGGGGTAAGAAAATTGGCTTAGGCCTCGTTTGGTTGCCATACGGGAATTAAGTTCCCACGATTTTACAAAACACCTGAATTGGACAAATCATGAGAATTAAATTAACACGGGAGTTTCAAACTAGCTACCTAGAGGGGGCTAGGTAAATAAACTCCACCATTATGGAGTTGGAAATTCATAGGAAAATGAAAATCGCATGATTTGGGGTAAACAAACAACTCCCATTTTTTCAAATCATGAGATTTCAATTTTCCTACGATTCGATTTGTTTGGGCTAACCAAACGAGGCTTTAGTATTCTTTACACTTTTTAGTTTGAATGTGACAATCGAGTATTATTAAGAAATAAAGAATAATTGAAAACCACGGAAATTGCAACTATTTTTATAAGAAAGTTAATATCTTTAATTCATATAAATCGATTTATTTACTTTTAAAATTCGTTATCATTCGAGAATACAAACTCAATTTCCATCATTTAACAGAAAGTCTTATGACCCGTCGCAAGTTTGTGACGGGTTAAGCCCTCTTCACATAGAATAAGTGGGAGTGCAAGTAGGGGGATCCATTTGTTCCCACTTGCCTCTCCACTTGCACTTTATGGGGAGAGCTTGACCCGTCGCAAGTTCGTCCCGTCACAAATGAGAATTTGTGTTCATTTAAATCCAAAAACTCCTACAACATTGAGAGGGTATGTAGTAGACTAGTAGTTATATACTATGTACTCCGTACTAATGTACTATGTAGGGTTATAAATAACACACCAATATTCATTTCATTTCTTTAGAACAACCTTATTGATTCATTTCATTTCTTTAGAACAACCTTAAACACACTATATTCGAGTCAATAACCTGCCAAAATTTAACGCTAATAAAGTAATTAAAAATGTGGAATTCTAGTTTAATGCACTTAATGCAAGAAGAAGATAAAGAAAAACAAGTTCCAGTTATTTCAAACAGAGAATCATCAACATCTCAAACATCATTAGAATGGTTTCCCGTCTCGATTATTAGCCATGGACCGACATCGTCTCGGGTTAATCCGCTGGAAGTCGATACTCATCATGGCAGCAGTAGTAACGATTATGATGCAAAAATAACGGTCGACGACAACGATGAAGGCGTGAAAAATGTGGAAGAATTTAATCCAGAAGCATGGCTTCCTATTACAGAATCAAGAAATGGGAATTTGTATTATTGCATTTTTCATTTGATTTCTTCTGGAATTGGAATTCAGTCACTTGCTCTTCCTTTTGCTTTCGTTTCTCTTGGATGGTAATTAACTTTAATTACCCTAATTACTTTCGCTTTAGTTTCATGTCATTATCATCTTCGATTTTTTTATCATGTGACTAGCTAATAATGGTGGGTCATGCTTTTTTACAAGAACTTTTTTACCAAATATGGTAAAAATTGCATTCACACTCGAATGAAAAAATCTCGTAAATCTTTCCTTGTTTAGATTAGATTCAATAATTCATGTGTGTCCTAAGAACACACATGTTAGCTAGACAAACAGAATTATTTTTATTAGTTTCTCGTCTTTTTCAATGTGAATAAAACTGAATGGAAAATATTACTATTATTATTTGTATGCTACTGTGAAAGAAAAATAATATGATTATACTCCCTCATATTCTCAATATTCTTCCCTATTTCCTTTTCGGTCCATTCAGGTTTTCTTCCCTATTTCTATTTTTGGCCTATCTTTTATTAATATAATAAACCCACTAGTGTACTATATTAATATAATAAACCCACTAATGTACTAATTTTAACACCTTCTCTCCAATTACTTAGGTCCACTAGTGTACTATATTCTTTTTTATTCCTACCCTTAATCCTTGTGCAAATATCAAAAGGGAGGAATATTGAGAATAGGAGGGAGTATTATATACTAATCTGATCTTATTCTCATGATTTTATATTGTACAATGCACAACATATAATGCGTTAAACCTTTTTCCTTTTAGCAAAAAGGTACTCAATTTGCATATAAACCAAAATAATAAAAAATTAATTACTCAAGTTTGTGACATTGTGTGACTGGACTTTTTTCAGGGTATGGGGGATTATGTGGTTAACAGTAGCGTTTATATGGCAACTCTACACTCTATGGCTTCTTGTCCGACTCCACGAATCGAACTCGGGTTATCGCTACAGTCGATATCTCCAATTAGCTATGTCAGCCTTTGGTTAGTCCACTTACCTACTTGCAACTTTGCAAATAATTAACTTGATACTCTATAATTGTTTGAATACCAATCGAAGTTGTCAATTGTGAAGTTTGGTAATCTAGACCGTGCAAAATTGACCCGCTGCCTATGATTTTAATGCTAATAAATAATAATGCTATAACGTGATCGAACTCCGAGGTAGAACCGAATAAAATTACCCAAAAAGTAAATTGACCCCTGAATTTACTGGACCACATATTGACCCAATTCCTAACTATTCGTTCCAGATGACCCGAAATGGCTCGAGTTAAACCCCACTGACTCAACCCATAACAAACAGTTTACCAAACCGACACAGTAATAACACACAAACACGAAATGAGTTGACCCGGTCTGGTGTGCATAAAGTACTTGAAAAGACCCGACTCAAACTGACTAAACTATAAACAACTCAGATGACCCGTTTGCCAGTTCTATAATCCGTAACTGTGAAAATGTCGTAATTTTGTCATGAAAGGTCCAAAGCTTGGGAAGATGCTAGCTCTATTTCCAGTGATGTACCTGTCAGGAGGAAGTTGTGTAATGCTGTTGATTACTGGTGGCACTACTATGCAGAAATTACATCAAATCCTGTATGAAAACGGTCTCATTGCGCCCACAAGATCACTAACAACCATAGAATGGTACTTGGTATTCATATGCTTAGCCATAGCAATTGCACAGCTCCCTAACTTGAACTCAGTTGCTTGGGTTTCCCTAGTCAGCACGATCACTGCGCTGGTTTACTGCTCACTCGTCTGGATCCTCTCAGTCACAGAGGGAGGCGGGCCTTCCAAAACGGAATTCACACCTGTCTTTAAAGGTCCGGAAACTGGGTTGAGTCGGCTAATGACTGTGATTTCCGCGATTGGGATCATCTCATTTTCCTTCAGAGGTCACAATCTTGTGCTTGAAATACAGGTGCGCTTCGACAAACATTTTTTGCTCATATTTATAGGCATATCTCATTAGTTCTCATGTTTTTATCAGCAAGTTCGACAGTCGCATACATCCGTTTCAAGTTTAAATGGGATCTTCTTAAACCAGATTGCTTCCAACTTTCACACAAAAGCGAGCATTTTTTTTTTTTTTTTTTTTACGGAAATCATTAAATTGCATCTTATAGAGCAAAGTTGTTTACTTTTAAATTCAGGGGACTCTGCCCACAAGCCCAAAAGATCCAACTGAAAGACGAATGTGGAAAGGAGTAATAGTTTCATATACACTAATAGCTCTATGCTTGTTTCCCCTAGCGATTGCTGGATTCTGGGCATATGGGACACTGGTAAGCCATTCACTCACAACATTCTTATATGAGACCGTCTTACAAGTAATCTCAGATTATACTAATATGAGGCCATCTCACAAGTCATTAATTTGGTTGCAGATGCCCAAGGCAGGGCTACTAAATGCATATGGAGAGTTCCACGGAAACCACGGCTCAAAGTTATCAATGGCTGTCATATACTTCTTTCTCATTATAAACAGTCTATGTTCCTTCCAAATTTACGCAATGCCTGTTTTTGACAACTTGGAGCTTCGGGTTGTGAGCATCAGGAAGAAGCCCTGCAGTGGGTGGACGAGAACTGGACTAAGGATCTTTTTCGGCGGAGTGGCATTTCTCATTTCGGTTGCATTTCCATTTTTGCCCCTCTTATCGCCACTTATCGGAGGAATAGCATTGCCTATTACCTTTGCTTACCCTTGTTTCATGTGGATCTCCATTAAAAAACCGGCCCCATACGGGTCAATGTGGTGGCTCAACTTAGTTCTAGGCTGCTTAGGTATTCTGCTAAGTGTGTTGTTAGTCATTGCAGCCATATTTAACCTTGCAACGAAGGGCCTTTCCGCTAACTTTTTTCATCCGAAACCATAGGTTAAAATCTAGAAGTAATTCCTTTACAAGCCCCCTAGATTTATCAAGGCATTACAGTAGGCAACTTTTACATATCTAGGTCGAAAATCATCATATGTTAATGTTTTATATACATCATGTATTTTCTTCAATTTCAATTACTATGAAGGAGGGTAAAAACCAAATGTATGGGGACGAGAATCATCTCCTTATAAGTTTGACACGTTAAAAGTTTGTGACCGATATACCTATCACAAGAGAGACTTACTCTGTACGTATAGTGCTAATTGTGGTCGATATGTAAAGGGTTTTTAGACTATCGTACCCATGGTTACCGGATTCGCTCGGTACCTTAGGAATCGCGAATCGTAAAAAGCGAATTCTATCATGTTGCTTACTAAAAATACATATAACACACATTCTATAAGAGCGAATCGCGAATCGGTAAGGACGTATTCATAGCGAATCTGGTAACCATGATCGTACCTATATCCTTGGATATGTGAAGGACCTCATAAAAAATGATCGACATCTAGCAGTTGTAGCATAAATAAATTTCACTAACACGGTTTGTACATAATCTATATTTTACGCATACAATAGATGCTACGACAACATATAACCGATAAAACTAAAATGACTGAAACAACCGATGAACGTAACAGGATTGAACATAGTAAACAGTAGACTACTACAACTAGTATAAAAAGCCAAGACAGGGACATAGGAACTTGGAGCCTTCTCCTACCTAGGACATTATCATAAAAAACAAGTATACAGGGATCTCAAAAACACCACCATGTCAACATACACGTGGCGCACCTCGATAAGTCCAATTATTTACCGCACCGTCCAATCAGAGCTGTGTCTGTTCTATGGACCGACATTGGTATATACATCCCCCTTCCAATGCCTCAAGAACACAAATGCACTAACTGCAATACTAAGTACTTGATTAAAATACTAATATACTTAATCCATTTCTTAAGTTACTTTAATTGGGTTTCAGGTGTTCTTTGCCTATAAATAATCTGCCAGTTTACAAGAGTTAGTCATCAACAAAGCAATTACAATCATCTTAAGTTAAAAAATATTGCTGTGATTAGCATATAGCAACTTCAAGTTAAGCTCAAAAACTTGTTCTTTCTGATTCTTAGGTAGTTTTACTGTATTTTACTGGTTAATAGTATGTCGAACCCTCACCCAACTGGCTTCCAAAGCGACAAGCCTGACGCCCCGGCTCAAGATCGAGGCCTCTTTGATTGCTTCGGGAAGAAGGAAGAGAAGGACGATGTGCCTATGAACGAGGCAGTACACAAGCCGACTCTTATGGAAAAGCTCCATCGTTCTGGAAGTAGCAGCTCCAGCTCGGTAAGAACCATATTATTTGCATTAATTCACCGTCATTTACTTACCATGGCAATTGATTGTGTCTGCAATGGGATTTGGATGACTAAGACTCGTTCACTCATGTTAGAGCCAAACATTTTCTGGACCATTGGGTCCAACGTTCCATTAGCAAGACCTAGACACGATGGATTCGGGTATCATGTCGGCAAATTTTTTTTTTAAACTACTAAATTGTCTCTCAAGTTCAAAGCGTTATTAGCATACCTTGATAGTCTAGAGACTCATTCATCATCCCCAACTATATGACTAAAGATGTTCTTATATAATGATCTAATTAAGTGTGGTTTTAATGGATACTTAACAGTCCGAAGAGGAGGTAGAAGAAGGTGGCGTGAAGATAAGGAGGCGTAAGAAGAAGGGATTGACCGACAAAATCAAGGCAAAACTGCCTGGTCGCAAAAATGAAGGCACTGATCCTTTAGCCGAGGGTGATCAAAACCACCAACATGCTCCAGAGGGAATGCACTCTGATGAAAAGAAGGGCTTTGTTGAGAAGATCAAAGATAAGATGCCGGGCAATCACAAGAGTGAGACAGCTTTTGGCGAGGGTGATTACAACCATAAACATGCTCCAGACGTAATGCACTCATCTGACGAAAACAAGGGCTTCCTTGAGAAGCTCAAGGGTAAAATGCCGGGTATTCACAAGGACGACGCAGTAATAACCCCTGCCCCAGCTCCAGCTTATACTGCAGCTCCGGCACCACAGCATTGCCAGCCAGGTGGGCATTGTGGAGGAGAACATGGATCAAATGAGTCGCAAGAAAAGAAAGGGATTTTCGACAAGATAAAGGACATGCTTCCTGGTGGAAACAAGGATGGAGATGAAGCTAAGAAGGATTACTGATTTACCGATGATTTTCCATTTACTGCCTTGTGAATGTTAGGCGACTCTGATTTTCATGTCTTATTGTAGCTTAAGCTTTTACATTCCTGTAATTCATCTCTCTTTTTCATGCATTTTTTAAGTTATGTATTAGTTCATTAGTTGTTCCTTGTTTCATCATTTCATCTTGTAAGCTTTTTTTTTTAAAATCCCAGCTTTAGTTTGTTCATCAAATCTTCTCCTAAGAAATTTAGTGTGGCTTTGCATACTCTAATGAAAAGCTGTGTAGTGATTTTACACACAAAAAATAAAAAATTATAAAACCGCTTAAAATTTACCTAAATAACACTATTATTTACTTAAAAGTTTTACTTAAAAAATATTACTCGGTTATAAAGAAATTCCATCAGGTTACCGTACTTGTATAGTGTAAAACCGTCTTACTGACTAATTGAACATAGAGATAACTATTACTCCCTCCTATTTAGTTTCGGTCTTCCATATAACCCTCAGAAACATTTCACCTCCAAAACCATACAACACTACAAGCAAATATCAGCTAATTTACCCAGTAAAGTCATGGCGTGGTGGTAACGAATCAACGTCACAGTGGCTTTCGTTACTCCGTTTATATGAGAGAAAAAAATTGTACCAGTATCAGCAAGGCAAAACTAAAAAGACCTAAATAGATGCATCAAGAGTACAAAGGATTCATTATACAAATATTTCCAATGTTAATTACACTTACAGTTATAAACACACTAATAAGTTCTTCAGCATCTACCCTTCTCAGTCAGCTACCAGCCAAACCTACTGATCTAACTACAATTAAACCCTTTCGCAATACAAATTAATCGGGGTAAGACTTCAAAACCTTCTCGTTCTACTACGGGTTAAATAATGTTTCTACGACGTGGGGCTGAGCATTGATTCACTTATAGATACAAGAACGAACCAAATTCACAGACTTACCTAGACGGTTGCCATCTAAAGTGACAGGACATCGGATATGTGTGTAGAACTTGGACTTCACTAGCTTCCCTAAAATGTATGCTTTTGACCTCACTGTAAATGTCAAGTTCAAGCCCACGATTCTTACTTTTTCCGGGTGAATGTTGCTCAGTCTCGCATCTGATATGAATGACATTCCACCATAGAGAGGGATTTGATGACCGTGAACTAGTGTGGTTATATTTGCATGGCTTTTCCTTTTTTGGTAAAACTTCTTCATCTACAACATTCATAACATTGAAGTTCTAATTAGATGACAGGTGAAAAACTGAGGAAAAAGAAACAATTTTCGAAGATTTTAGTATGATTTGGATGGTTTTCATTTCTACTAGAGCCAGACTCTGTATTCTTTAGTCCGAGTTAGTTCCTACAACTCTTACGAATATTACCATAGTCCATAGGCCAAAAAGTTGCCTTGAAATAGATAATTTCGACCTTAAGTCACAAGTGCAACATCGTGATTCAGGCATGGGCGGATGCACGTTTGAGGTTCCGGGGTTTTTGGATATCATAAGCGGTCAATGATGTGCATTTAGTCATGCAACTACACTAAATCAATGAGTTACAACACCACAACAACCATGCCTTTTTAAGCAGTCAATGATATAGATGTGTATGGTCATGCAATGACCACAAATCTTAGATATACTCATATACTACAAGCTAGTTCCTGCAACTCCCAAGAACATTACCAAAGCCCCAAAAAAATGTATTTAAAAACAAATAATCTCGGCCTCAAGCCACATGTGCAACATCATGAATCAAGCATTGGCAGACATACGTTGAAGGTACCGGGGTCTCTCGGCATTGTAAACGCGTAAAGCCACAAAAAATGTTCCCTATGCTGAATTAACTAACTTCCAATGATACCAAAGTCATTATTCATGTCCATCGTCACCAAAAAAAGAACCGTAAAACTAATCAAACTCCAGTAGCTATAAAGAGATTAAGAGTCTACATACCTGTCCAGATGCAACTTTAAGGTTATAGTGATACAACTCAAGGGGAGTAGAGGTGACATGCACTCCAAAAAATGTAGCAGGGTTCTTGTAGGTAATCTTGATACTCGAATTTAGGGACAACATATCAGTTGGGACTCCTGTGCCATCCATTCCTGCTTGTATATTGAATTCCCAAAACACCATGTGCTGCAATTTTCAAAGACATTCATCAACTTAACGTACTGTCACCCACTCACCCAAACTATATGACAGTGTCGTCTTACAATATGAGACGGTCCTTTTATTTGTTAAACACTCGTTTATTACTATATCAATAATCGAGTATTCTTATATATAAAAGTATCATTTCAAACTGAAAGATGTCCTACACAATAATTATTGTATTGTATAAATATTGCATTCATTTCTATGTTCTTATAAAACTAGAATTAACAGAAGAACATTCTTCCGGGTTTAATTAACCCAATAAACAAATCAACCATCTTTGACCATGACACCATGTGGTCAAACCAAGTCCATGAAAGACGAACCCATGTGACAGGGATCAGGATTTTGTGTCAGCATACACATTACTCAAAATCACTTTTCTTTGTACCCATTTTATGTTTTATTAAATGACTTCTGAAAAGGGGTAAGGAAAAAGATCCTATCTTTAAACAAAAGGTTTGTCCACAGAATCTCTACATTGAATCAACCATGACCTTAGTTATTTATCACCAATTTGAAATAAAGAAATCTCGGGTACCCGATGTGAAATTATGTTCAGACTTCGGAGATGAAACGCCTTAAGATGATCTCGGTTACCCAATGTGAATTTAAGTTCGATGGTCGACGATTAAGATCTCAATTACCCAATGTGAAACTATGTTCAAAGCTGAGGCACCGGGAAAGAAGTAAACGAGTTTGAAGTAACCAAATGACGGCCAAATAGAAAATTTTCCAATCAGTTAGACAGACGGGTTCTAAATTTCGACAGGGGTGTATGGTCGTATGGATATCGAAAAAGGGTGGCAATAGCCGCACCCTAAAGAGGTCTATACTCAGCCAAGTTTTGCTCCTTAATAATTTGGTGCATTGCAGTATCTCATTACTAAACTCTAATCTAATCAAATTAATGCAACTCACAACTTCAACATCCCAAATTTGAATTAATTTAGTAAATCACACTACAAAGTGTGATACTTTCTAAACAACATTCCAATTTTCTAACAAATTTGACACTCAAATTAGCTAATTCCTTTATAAAAAACAGAAAAATCCAATAATAAACTGAGCACATACACCATTTCTAACGGCTAGTCAAACTGTAGAGCAGAATCAGTCAATCATAGTCAAATACTCAAATGCAAGTACAATACTAGCAGAAAATCTGAACAAGGTGGACTACCAATAAATCTATAATCCATAAACAATAAAAAGCCGAACTTTTTAGTTAAAATTTCCGATTTCTTCACGAGTTAGTCTACTACATTAAACATCAAATTATTGCTCCGCCACTAAAAAAACCCCGAAAAAAGCACAAACTAACCTTGACAATAATGATAGGTTGAAAAGACTTACTAGCACCCCACAGAATCAAAGCAAACAGTCCAAACAACCCCACAAAACACACCAAAAAACACACCACATAAAACCTCATAGAGGGCCCACCATCATCTTCAACATCACCATCATCATCATCACCATTATCACCATGTTCCAACTCATCATCTTCCCCAACCTGACCCGAATACTCGAGTCTTCGCCCATGGATCCTACGCCACCCGGGCCCACGTGAGAAACGCGAGGTGGATGACTCACGTGAGTGGTGTACGGGTGAACAGTGGTAATGAAAGTGTCGGGTTGGTGAGCCCATTGGGCTTGACCCGTATGACATTTTGTCTACGTCATTTTGAGATGGGCTTTCCACGTAGTACACCGCGCCAGAGCCGGAGCCCCGGCGCGGTGGTGAGCGTGGTGGTGTTGTGGCAGCTAGGCTGGTTAGGTCTGAGTCTGTCTTGGTGTGCATTGTGGTTAGAGTAGGTTTCCTGAGAGACGGTTTTATGGGGATGGAGTAAGGACTTAAAGGTGGTGAAGTTTGTGAAGAAGGTGGTGAATTTTTGGGAGGTTTTTGTTTGGTGTTTTGTGGGGGGTTTTGGGGAAATGTTTGAGAGGGATTTGCAAACTTTGAAAGTTTAATGAGGTGTGGTTGGGTTAGTAGGGATGGAGTGTAATGTTAATGAACTCACTTTTGAGCTTTCCTAGGAATAGGATGTTGTCACTTGTGAAGTAGAAGTGGGAGTTTTAGACAAGAACTATTAATCAGGTCGGGTTTGAGTCTAGTCATTTTTAGATTTGCTGGTTCGGAGTCTGGTCAGGTATAATGGGGAATAATTTGTTGCAACAATAAATATTCGGATCGAGTATAATAGGTCGAGTCAATTTGGATTTCGGATCAATCTCGGGTTTTGAGTTTGGGAGTCGGGTGTTAGGTTTTCGGGCCGGTCAATTTTATCATGTCTATTTTAGACCCTGAATAGAAAGGGTCATTTACCAAAATGACCATTTCATTACAGTTGCCCCTCACAAAAGAGAATTTATCTTAACACTAAAAAATAAGCATATAACTATTTCCAGTATCAAATTGACAAATTCAACATTAAACCAATTTACGGGTAACTGGACGGGCTTACCTAATTTTTTATAAAATGAACTGTGAAAACTAACTTTGATTCTAACCCAAAATTACTAAGGCCCTGTTCTTTTCGGCTGAAATGAGCTGAACTGAGTTAAATGGAGGTGAACTTAATTGAACTAAATTGTATAGAGCCTAGTTGAAGTGAATGAGGTTGAAGTAAGACTTAATTTTGTGAAAAGATGAGTTGAATAGAACTGACTAAAGTTAAACTAAACTGTATTAAATAGAGCCGAGCTTAAATAAAACGAGCTGAAATTAAGCTGAAAAGAACAAGGCCTAAGTCTTATTCTTTCTGGCTTAATTTTATTTTGATTTAGTTTATCTCAAGTCAGTTCAATTTGGTTTAATTTACCCTTGTTCCATTTAGTCAAGCTAATCTCTGTTCCAGTTAACTCTTAGGCCTTGATTTTTCCTTCTTATTTTCAGTTCACTTTAGTTCAATTTAGTCCAACTCAGCTTTCTTCAAGTGAGTTCAGCTCCATTTAGTTGAATTCATTTAGTTTAGTTCATTTCAACTCAGTTCCATTAAGGTTAACTTATTTCGGTTAGACTTAATAGTTTTATTAGTATTATTTATTACTAATATCATTTTTAATTATTATTATTATTATTATTATTATTTTATTATTATTAATTGCGCGCAACTTTCATTAAAATGAAATGTAAAATGTAAAATTTAATAAATGCGCGCAACGTTAACGTATTAATTGCGCGCGTTGTGGAAGTCTCAGCAGGGTGCCCACTCTTCTGATTGCGCGCGTTGTGAGTTGCATTAATTTGATTAGATTAGAGTTTAGTAATGAGATACTGCAATGCACCAAATGTAAAATGTAAAATGTAAAATGTAAAATGTAAAATTTAATAAAATGTAAAATTTCATTACCCCAGCACACAACGGTAAGTCCTCCTGTTCATACGTTAACGTTGAACTATTATCGTTCAAGTTGAAAGATTAGATTAATTTTTATTTTATTTATCTAAAACATTGTCATCATTAAAAAACAATATGTATATGAAAGGAATTTAATAAATACGCGTAATTAAACTCAAAATATATCCTAATTCAAACAAACGCTTAACAAAATAGAGCGGGAGACTTTAAAGGGCACAACTGTAAATTCGTAATTAACTAATTAATTAACCCACTATTTTCCACCGCCATTACATTACATTAATCATATTACAAGTTTACAACAATTAACAAATAAATTTCCAAAATTCATCCTACTTTCCAAAAATTACCAACAAAAAACCCTTCCCCACGCTATAAATTTATATTTATATTAAGTCATTACCTTCCAATCATTCTTTATATTAATTTCATTCATAACCCACAAAAAAAAAAATACTTCGTTCAAACAATAAACATAAGTGTATTACTGTATTAGTTAAGAGTGATCATGGCTAATGTTGAAGTAGATATAAGATGGGATTTGGAATTTGATAAGGTGAAAGATAAGGATGATTTGGGTTTGATTATGGAGGAGGCTTCGGTTTTAACAGATGATACTCTAGTAAGTAGGGTACAGGAGTTGTTTGATTTTCGAACCCCGTTAAGCGACGAGTTGAACGAGCTTGGGAGCGAACTTGGGCACGAAGAAGTGAACGGAAATTCTGATACTGTTTTGAGAGATGATGATGCCCTAGTGAGCGAGTTAGGGAAATTGTTTGATTTTCCGACGCCAATCACGCCTTTACGTGATGATTTGATGAACATTGGGTTGGGAGACGCAAAGGGTTTGAAGAGGAAGTTGTGTGAGAAAGACGATAAAGAGAAAGATATGAGAGGGAAGAGGGTTTGTGGAGATGCGAAGGGTTTGAAGAGGAAATTGTGTGAAAAAGACGAGATAAAGGAAGATCGAGGTGGTGAATGTTTGAGACGGAAGAGGGTTTGTGGAGATGTTGGTGTTCAAAAGAAATCGAATGATGTAGGCGAGTTGTCGTATGCTGAGAAATTGGAGAATTCGAAAAGAAAGTTGCGGGAAGGGTATGACTCGTACTCAAGGAATCGAAAGACGTCGCAAGTGATTAGCTTGAAGGAAGTTGGTTCAAAAGGGAAGTTGAAAAATAGCGTTATTACGAAGACGGATGCGAAAGGAAACAGTTTGAAGGGAAATTTGAGCAACAAAGGCTTAACAGGACACCAATGTTTGAATAAAAACAGAGTTTGTAATAAAGATGGTGCTAGGGACGATGTAATGGTGATTGGCGAAAAGAAGAAATTGAAGGACGTGTTAAAACTTCCGTATGCTGAAAGAGTGGAGATGGCGAAAGCAAAGCTTCAGCAAAGTTACAACCGATGTGCAAGTGACAGGAAGAGGAGTTGTGTTATTGAGCTGAAGGATATTCCTAAGCCGGCTTGTAGCAAGCGGCTCAGTGGTTTCAAAGGCCGACATTGTTTACCGGTGCCAAACACGATTCGCGGTTACTAGTGATTATTATGAAAGCATGCTACTTTCTGATTATTATTGTATAGCTTAGTTTATCTAATTGAAAACTGTAATTTTCCAGAATGTTGGGTAATAAATTGTAACTTTGTTGTTTTTAATTTTATATAAACTGAAATTGTTTCCTTGTTGAAATAAAAGTTGGTACATCCATACATGTCTTTTTTAGGATTACATTATCATAATTCATAACATGATAAGTCTCGACTGTAATGTTTGTGTTCTCAAGGACATATTGTGCAGTTAAAGTGATTTAAACATCATGTTGCTGTGAATAGTACATATGGAATATGTTTTATGGGGTTTCAACTATCTTAACTAATACGGAGTACTTTAGTTAATACATTCTTGTATTCATAAGCAACAAAATTGTCTAAACCTGTGAATAGTACATACATTATTGTACGGTGAACATTGGTAATGAAAGTGTCGGGTTGGTGAGCCCATTGGGCTTGACCCGTATGACATTTGTTTAGGTCGTTTTGAGATAGGTTTTCCACGTAGTACACCGTGCCGGAGCCAGAGCCCCGACGCGGTGGTGAGCGTGGTAGTGTTGTGGCGGTACGGTGAGGCTGGTTAGGTATGTGTCTGTCTTGGTGTACTGTGCATTATGGTTAGAGTAGGTTTCCGGAGGGACGGTTTTATGGGGATGGAATAAGGTGGTGAGTTTTGTGAAGAACTAGTTTTAATTCCGTGCACATAATGCACGACTTACTTCTAAATTCATGCAAAAAATCCATATAATTATTGTTTCTTTTCTGTAAAAATACTATTGTTGTCGACCTTTTTTCGTTAATTACAGTTGCTTTTGAGCTTTTTTTTTTGAGAAAAGACTAAAACGATTTCATCATTTAAGACTTTTATAACAATAATTTCAGTAACACAAAGTACAGTTAAAAAAAAGTGATACAAATTTCAATTAATTTATAAATTTGTAGTTGTAGTTTTCATTAACATATATATCTATAGATATGCATAGATCAATCTTAACTTAAGAAGACACTAAAAAATTTATTTATCCATACATTTATTTATACATACATCTTAACCTGAGAAGACACTAAAGAAGAGAGTTATTATTTTTGTTAAGAACGTGGGATCCCTCCCGCTATTGTTTCAATACCTAAAAATCAAGCATCAATAAAGATGAAAAATAAAAAGAAGAGTTGATGAGAGAGAGTAATTAATTAGGAGAAATACATAGTGGTGCGACCAATTTATTTTATTCTTTCTTAAATTCAACAGCCAATGAGAAAAGAGGAAATGTTTTCTCTTTCATATATAGTAGATGTGGTAAAAATTTTGGGAGGTTTTTGGTTTGGATGTTTTTTGGTGGTGGTGGTGGTGGTGGTGGGGTGGTGGTTTTGGGAAATGTTTGAGAGGGGTTTACAAATGTCTGAGAGGGGTTAACAAACTTTGAAGGTTCAATGAGGTGGGGTTGGGTTAGTGGGGATGGATGGTAGATTTGTACGTAGTGTTAATGAACTCAATTTTGAGTTTTCCTAGGAAAAGGATGTTGTCCCTTGTCAAGTAGAAATTGGAGTTTTAGACCAGAATCGGCAAACGGGCTAAATGGACTGGGTTTGAGTATGGTCAATAATTTCAGGTCGGGTTTTGGGTCGTGTAGGGTTATTTTAATTTTGGTCATTTTTTGGTTAATTATTATCAAGTTATTCGTGGATAATAATATGTTTGCAACAATAAACGTTCTGATCAAGTATAATGGTCAACTCAATTCGGATTTCGGGTCAATCTCGAGTCTTGACTTCGGGTTGTCGGGTCGGGTCAATCTTGTCAGCTATATTTTAAACTATGTGTAGAAAGGGTCTTTTACCAAAGTGACCATTTCGTTACAGTTGCCCCTCGAAAATAAGAATGTATCAACCACTATTTACCAAAAATAACCATATAACTATTTTAATTACCAAAATGACAAAATTCAACATTAAATCAACTTAAAAGTAGCTGAACCGACTAGCCTGATTTTTTTTATAAAGTGAACAAGTGAAACTAACCTTGATTCTAACTCAAAATTACTAAGGCATTGTGTCTTTCTGGCTTAATCTCTTCGGCTTAGCTAGCTTAGCTCAATTCAGTTCAATTTGATTTAGTTTACCCATGTTTCATTTAGTGGAGCTAATCTCTATTCAAATTAACTCTTAGGCCTTGATGTTTCCTTCTTATTTTCAGCTCACTTCAGTTTAATTTAGCCCAACTTAGCTATCTTCCGTTCCGTTATGCTCCATTTAGTTAAATTTAGCTCAACTCAGCTTCATTAAGGTTAGTTTATTTCGGTCATACACATCTATAACTGAATAGTTTTATTATTATTTATTATTATTATCATTCTTATTTATTATTATTATTATTATTAATGTTATATTAATAATATTATTTTTATTCATTTTCTTAGTTATTTAATATTATTAATATTATTATAAATACGGTTGTTATATTTCTTATTATTATTAAAAATGTAATTATAATTATTATAGTTATTAAATTTTATGACTAATATTAATTAATCCAATCATCATCATTATTATAGTTCAGTGTAGCTTGTCTCATTTCAATTTAGTTCAGTTAAGGCCAGTTCATCTTCATTTAGTTCAGTTCGATTTAGCTAAGTTAACTAACGTTTAGCTTCATTAAGTTCAATTCAATTTAGCTAAGCTCTTATTAGTCGTAAAGAAATTGGGCCTTACTTCATCTTTTTATTTAGTTCGGCTTCATTTAGATCATTTTACTGGAATTCAGCTCTTTTTAATCGAAGAGAATAAGGCATAATACGTGATTAGTCAGCTCGAGCAATTTAACAGTTGCAATGACATTGAGTCAAAAGAAATTAAAAACTAAATATGCGGATTCTATATACGAGTCCATTTTTTTATCGTGGGTAATATAACTCTAATATGTCAATGATATATACTCCCTCCTAGTCACTCATTTCTTTCCTTTTCCCTTTTACACAAAAATTAAGGAAATGAATTTGGACCACATAAAACACACTACCCACATACAAATGAATTTAGACCACACAAAACACACAAACCCACATCCAAAAAGAGAAAGAGGGAACAAAACCTGACTTACCCAATAAGGAAAGAGGGAAGAAATGACCGACTAGATAACCCACAAACCCACATTCTAATTATTCCTTACATTAATTTCATTGATAACCCACAAAAAAATATACGAATATATAAGTTACATAAGTGTATTACTGTATTAGTTAATAACAATGATCATGGCTAATAATGTTGAAGTAGATATAAGATGGGATTTGGAATTTGATAAGGTGAAAGATAAGGATGATTTGGGTTTGATTATGGAGGAGGCTTCGGTTTTAACAGATGATACTCTAGTAAGTAGGGTACAGGAGTTGTTTGATTTTCGAACCCCGTTAAGCGACGAGTTGAAGGAGCTTGGGAGCGAACTTGGGCACGAAGAAGTGAACGGAAATTCTGATACTGTTTTGAGAGATGATGATGCCCTAGTGAGCGAGTTAGGGAAATTGTTTGATTTTCCGACGCCAATCACGCCTTTACGTGATGATTTGATGAACATTGGGTTGGGAGACGTAAAGGGTTTGAAGAGGAAGTTGTGTGAGAAAGACGATAAAGAGAAAGATATGAGAGGGAAGAGGGTTTGTGGAGATGCGAAGGGTTTGAAGAGGAAATTGTGTGAAAAAGACGAGATAAAGGAAGATCGAGGTGGTGAATGTTTGAGACGGAAGAGGGTTTGTGGAGATGTTGGTGTTCAAAAGAAATCGAATGATGTAGGCGAGTTGTCGTATGCTGAGAAATTGGAGAATTCGAAAAGAAAGTTGCGGGAAGGGTATGACTCGTACTCAAGGAATCGAAAAACGTCGCAAGTGATTAGCTTGAAGGAAGTTGGTTCAAAAGGGAAGTTGAAAAATAGCGTTATTACGAAGACGGATGCGAAAGGAAACAGTTTGAAGGGAAATTTGAGCAACAAAGGCTTAACAGGACACCAATGTTTGAATAAAAACAGAGTTTGTAACAAAGATGGTGCTAGGGACGATGTAATGGTGATTGGCGAAAAGAAGAAATTGAAGGACGTGTTAAAACTTCCGTATGCTGAAAGAGTGGAGATGGCGAAAGCAAAGCTTCAGCAAAGTTACAACCGATGTGCAAGTGACAGGAAGAGGAGTTGTGTTATTGAGCTGAAGGATATTCCTAAGCCGGCTTGTAGCAAGCGGCTCAGTGGTTTCAAAGGCCGACATTGTTTACCGGTGCCAAACACGATTCGCGGTTACTAGTGATTATTATGAAAGCATGCTACTTTCTGATTATTATTGTATAGCTTAGTTTATCTAATTCGAAACTGTATTCTTCCAGAATGTTGGGTTGCAAAATTGTAACTCTGTTGTTTTTAATTTTGTATAAACTGAAATTGTTTCCTTAATTGAATGAAAAGTCGGTATTCCATTATCTTAACATGATAAGTCTCTACTGTAATGTTTGTGTTGTCGAGGACATATTGTGCAGTGAATGTGATTTAAGCATCAAAATTGTCTAAACCTTGTTTAAACTTAATTGCATAAGCCTCGTAAAAAATCGGCACAACACCGTATCACAAAAACATTTGTCTTTTTTAAGTGAAAACATAAGTACATAACCATAACAGTAGTTCTAATCCTCAATAATGGGAGTACCAAACAGAATTAAGTTACAGTAGAGGCAGACGTGTACTACTCCGTAATTCAGTTTCATTACTCGCCAATTGACGACTTCAAACAACGTTCTCGACAAGACGATATTTATTATAACGTGATGATAATGTAGATTAAAGCAGAACGAGGTATGAGACTAGGTCGGCTGGGTCATGAGAAACCATTTCCCCTGAAACATGTCAGGAACTATGGGGCTAGGCAACAGCTTGAAATCAATGGTTGGTTGAGTTATTAGACATAGTATCAGGGTGGCGGTTTAGTTACTCGGTATTAGTTCGTGTTATGCGACTATGCCCCTTCATCCGAAAATCATAGGTAACATTACCAAAATCGTCATCAATATTACATATCTAAGGTACAAAATCACACACAAAAAAAGAAGCTAAACAGTATGAATGTACTCCGTATGATACTGAAATCAATTGTCAATAAGAGCATTGATTCAATATTTAGCTAGCTAATCTTTAAATCAAACTTACACATTTGAATATCTGATCTAACAAAGTCATCATTTAAACAGCAATCAAAGGCTTCCTCAACATAATGTGGAGAAAAAGGATTATACATCGGATGTACTACCTCAGACTTATATGAATTTGAGTTTTTATGCATTTTTTTTGAGCTTTCTAAAATTTATAAATTACATTTTAATCTTATATGTGATGTATTTTGAGTTTTATTGTAACTTTTTTGAGCTTAATGTTCAAATTAATGAACTCAAAAACTTTATATTAAAATTTATAATTTATAAATACTATACTCAAAAACTTTATTGTGAAACTCAAAAACTACACTATGTGTGGTAGTACATCAGATGTACAATACACTTACTGCATAATGTGCTTCGATAGTCAAACTCTTCTCTATTCAATTTGATTAATTGAATTTTAATTACTCTCTCCTACGCAAGTATTCCGTGGTACGACCGTACGAGTACTTCTATAAGATGGTCCTATACTAATAATTCGTAAAGTTTGTGAGTTACATCTCATGTTGGTGTGATCCAAATGTAAAAATTGTCTTACGAAAGACTAATTGTTCCTCAAATGCGTCATGTTAAGAAGCAACTGAGAATGTTTATTAGAAATATAGAAAAGAGGCATTCATAATTATTATTGATTGTTCGTTCGTGTCTCTAAAAATTACAATGATATCGTACTTATACTACTCCAAAGATCTAAAGATAATAATCATATCTTCTAACCGAAGTAGCATAATATAACTTATTCCACAATATCAATATTATTCCGATTACGGTATATTACAATATACCGTAATATCTTCTAATATCCCCCTCAAACCCATGGTAATTCGTCTAAATTCCATGGGTTTGGAGTAAGAAAAAGAATAGCTCGGTTCTTCAATCTTCGGTCTTCGATCAATTTCTTGCGTGACAACTCGCCAGTCGATTTGATTGCGTGATAACTCGCCAGTCAAAAAGTAGAAATTGGAGTTTTAGACCAGAACCGACAAACGGGCTAAATGAATTGGGTTTCAGTAGGGTTAATAACTTCAGGTCGGGTTTTGGGTCGGGTAGGGTTATTTCAATTTTGATCATTTTTTGGTCAACTATTATCAAGTTATTCATGGATAATAATTTGTTCGTAATAATAAACGTTCTGATCAAGTATAATGGTCGACTCAATTCGGATTTCGGGTCAATCTCGGATCTTGACTTCGGGTTGTCGGGTCGGGTCAATCTTGTGAGATCTATTTTAAACTATGTGTAGAAATGGTCTTTTACCAAAGTGACCATTTCGTTACAGTTGCCTCTCATAAATAAGAATGTATCAACCACTATTTACCGATAATAACCATATAACTATTTTGATTACCAAAATGACAAAATTCAACATTAAATCAATTTAGAGGTAGTCGAACCGACTAACTTGATTTTTTATAAAGTGAACCAGTGAAACTAACCTTGTTTCTAACCCAAAATACTAAGGCATTGTGTCTTTCTAGCTTATTAATCTCTTCGGCTTAGCTAGGTTAGCCCAATTCAGTTCAATTTGGTTCAGTTTACCCATATTCCATATAGTGGAGCTAATCTCTATTCAAATTAACTCTTAAGACCTTGATTTTTTCTTCTTATTTTCAGCTCACTTCAACTTAATTTAGCCCAACTTAGCTATCTGATCTTCCGTTCCGTTCTGCTCCATTTAGTTAAATTTAGCTCAACTCAGCTTCATTAAGGTTAGCTTATTTCGGTTATACACATCTTAAACTTAATAGTTTTATTATTATTTATTATTATTATTATGTTATTATTATTATTTTTATATTAATAATATTATTTTTATTCATTTTCTTAGTGAATTACTATTATTAATATTATTATAAATACGGTTGTTATAGTTCTTATTATTACTATTATTATTATTATTCAAAATGTAATTATAATTATTATAGTTATTAAATTTTATGACTAATATTAATTAATCCAATCATCATCATTATTATAGTTCAGTGTAGCTCGTCTCACTTCAATTTAGTTCAGTTCAGGCCAGTTCATCTTCATTCAGTTTAGTTCGATTTAGCTAATTTAAGTTACGTTTAGCTTCATTAAGTTCAATTCAATTTAGCTAAGCTCTTATTAGTCGTAAAGAAATTGGGCCTTACTTCATCTTTTTATTTAGTTTGGCTTCATTTAGATCATTTTACTGGAATTCAGCTCTTTTTAACCGAAAAGAACAAGGCATAATACGTGATTAGTCAGCTCGAGCCATTTAGTAGTTGCAATGACATTGAGTCAAAAGAAATTAAAAACAAAATATGCGGAACCTATATACGAGTCCTTTTTTTTGTTTTTATCGTGGCCAATATAACTCTAATCTGTCAATGATTTATATTTCCTTAAAAAATGGTAAAATTTATCAAAAATGAGCAAACTTTGGTTATTAACAAAAAATAACTCAACCTTCACTTTATGTGATAAAATTTACCTAAATAATTACATTTAATTTACGGAGTAAATTATTATTGATATATTTCTCAAATCAGTAACTTATTTAACTCTATATTTAAATTAATGGCAACAGTAAACTTTGTTAGAAATTATTTAGGAGAAGTTTGAGATATTTTGTAAAAAATACGTTAACGTTGGACTATTTCGTTAAAGTTGAATGATTACTTTAATTTTTATTTGATTTGCCTAAAAATATTGTTATTTTAAGAAAATATACATATGTATGGATTTAATCAATGCGCCTAGTTAAACTAAAAAAAATATCCTAATCATATATATATAATATTAAAGCTGAAGTCATTAACCTTATCGTATGTCATTTGTCACTGCCCAATAATATGCCACAAGTCAAACCCTACACGTCAGATTTAAAAAGACAAAAAAAATTAATTATTTTAAAATTCTTATTCCGTTCACTGAAATAGGAAACCGCTAGATATTTCAAGATAATCTCAGGTCAGAATCTTTAACGAGATATTAGGAAAGTACATAATATAGAAGATACATCAATTAAGCCATAATTGACGGAACTGAAAATAAAATTGTTGTTATTTTAACTTGATTGATTCATGATTTTTGCTGCAGTTGACCATAACAAAATGTACAAGAATAACTATAACTTTGGGAACAAAATATTTTGTAGATTTTTAGCCATCTTATATCACTATCCCAGTATCCCATATCTTATAACCATTTTTATCAATATTTCTCATTTTTTGCATCACCCTCAGTGTGTTACTTTTACATTTATATCTTATTCTAAATTCATCTGATATGTGTTTGAAGTAATCCACTGTCACTCTTATGGTTGCCTCGAAAGGCCACCATCATATCGGCTCTATTTGAGTATTTGACAGAGAGTCCTATGCCTATCGAGCCCATATCCGACTACGAAGTAAGTCCACCGTCATTCTTATTGCGGATAATTCGAGGTACGATTTTCCTTTTCGGTCTATCGAGCCCGAGAATTATTTTATTTCGTAGTCACAGATAATTAACTTTTTTTCTTTGTATTTCTTCAATACGAAGTACTCCGTACTATTCAAGAGAAGTTCTAGCTACTTCACATTAATTTTTTTTTTTTTAATATACTACCAATAATAAGTTTTTATATTCCTTACGTTTTAATTGTTTGTAATTTATAATGAATTTATAAGTTTCAAAATACCTTGCACTTTTTAATTTAGTTACTACAGCGTACTTACCATTCTTTGCTTCAATTTTTGCAGACATCTACGTTCAGTAAGTGTGCAAAGACTACGAGTACATTAGACAAAAAGAAAGATACAAATTATCTACTCGCTACTTGCTTACAGTTTGTAATAATGGACTACTACTACTGTTTATCTGTTTTACCGAAACCTTTCCTTTGGTCACTTGATTGATTATATCCTCTATTCAATACTTCCTCCAACAACATCATTATTTGTTTATCTATTTTATTTTTAATACAAGTCATGCAACAATAATATGATCGAAATAGTGATTGAAAATTTAATAAAGTTACCGAGAAACGACTTTTTCCTACCATTTCCTTTGTTTCTTGTGACCATCTTATTGTTAATCGCAAACTAAAATGACCCATCTTTTCGTGCCTATTTGCCTATTTACATAATAAGTGTACTTATTTCATCTTTATTTATTTATGATTCGTACCTGGTTTTTAAACCGTTACACAATTTTTACTAAACCTATTGTGCAATCAACTTTCAAGTTTCAAGTATATTACCTCAACTAGACGTGGGATGAGATTCACTCATGTCAAATAGATTTTTCATATTGTGTTTGATTTAGTATAATTTATAGTTAGATTTAGTCTGGCATGAAGATGAATGAATAAGTAACCGGTGAAAAACATTATTGTTGTATAGGTTATATTTATTGCAAGATAAAATGATGAATAATGTTTAGAGGCAAGTGATAACATGGCTCATTAACAAAAGAATAGAATAAACCTATATATTAGTATTTGGTGACTTGAAAGGCGAATGGAGGGACGATGCCGAAGGTGAGAGGTCGTAGTCGAGGAGAGGGTTGCAATAGGTGGATAATGATTAGGTGAGAGTCGGGGTTTCATAAGGGAATAAACAGGGTTTGAGATTATGCATGGATATGAGTAGGATCGGAGGATGGCAGCCATGTTGGAGATCAAAGAGGTGGTGGACGTAGAGGATGATGGAGGCAAGAGAGCGGTGTAATAAGGAGTGGTTAGAGTGAGAAGGTAAGATGTGGATTAGGTGGTGGTGACTGGTGATGGTTGATTATGGGGGCTGCAGATATATTGGTTGAGAAGAAGGTTGTGGTCCAGTTGAAGGTTAATGTTGGGTGCAGGGAATGGTGGATCTCGCGGTAGTTTAATGGTGGCTAACGCTGATTTTAGGTGATTGTGGGTGAGAGAGAAATAATTGAGAGGAGAAAAGATAAAAGTGGTAATATGGTTAAAAATGTACTATAATGTGTAACATTAAATGTCGCAAATAAATACGGAGTATGTTTTTATATCTACATAATCGTATATCCACTTTTTAAATTTCATCTCTCATAATTTAGAAAGTGAAAAAAAAAATAAGAGAGTACTTCGAATAAAATTAAGAAACATACTATGTAAAAGTATATGGCCAGGCGGCAAAGTACAATTATCTAAGATTCAGTAATCTACTACACCTATAAGTTGTAAATTTTAATTTTACTTTTAATAATATTTTTCATCACCACCCGTGCAGTGCACGGTTAGAGACAGACTTTGAGCGGGTCGGTTAGGCTTTAATCATATTAGGTTGTTTCCTCACATCGAACCCTCATTTCATGTAATAAATGTCATTTAATTAACACGGATATATTGGATTATGAAGAAGCAATTTTGTATAATCATATTTTTTGGCTCAAAAACAAGTTGTGTCTGTTAACTCTAGATTACAGAATCATTTCGAGTTTGCGCGGCGATTTGTGGATCAATATTTACGGGTGTAGACTTTGCTGATACGAGTCTATCTGGCGTAGTATACTTTTGATCGATCTACTTTATAGTAATCTGTAACTTTGTCACAATAATTAATAACTAATTTGATTTTACAATTTTGAAACAATCCTTATAGTACGCGGGTTTAAGTGTGGTTTGAATTGAATTCTTTTAATTTCTTTGAGTAAAAACTATTTTTAAGATGACATAGTTTCTCATATCACGTCTCATAATTTCTCCTTATGTCATATATATGGGTTAAATCTAATTGAGTCGGTCATTTCGGCATTCCATTGTACTGTGTTTTTGATGTATTATTAACGGAGTAATTCATTTAAAATTGAGTTATATTAAGATAAGTGTTAAAAAATCGTTTTTATCAGTTAATTTGCACAAAATTACCTATTTAAAAAAGAGTGTTTGACATTACTTTCGTTTAAAATTTTGATGATATTAAGCGAAATTATATTTTTATATTTTAGATCTGAAGGAATGGTTGGGACGTAGGGGATGATGGAGGTAAGCGGGAGTAAGGGTAGTTGTGCTGTGGGACGTATAATATAGATTGAAGGGTGGTGGTTAGTGGTAGGGGGCACATATAGGCGAGGTTGAGATGGATGTCGTGGTCCAAGGTGTTGGGTGTGGTCACAAAGCGGTGGAGGGAATGTTGGGGTGGTCTTGAGATAGTCGGTTAGTGATGGCGAACGCTGCTTCCATACCTTAAGGTGCCTGTGGGTGGGAGGGAAAATAAGAGACAAGGTAGAGAACTAAGAGGAGAACAAATAAGTGTACAACAATGTGTAAAATTAAATGTATATTGCGTAAATAAACCGGTTTTGAAATTTACAATAATGTATATCCAATCTCAGATTTCACCTCATATTATAAGTTAAAAAGTCGAGAGAAAAAAAGCAGAGTACTTCAAATAAAATTAAGCAAAATAAACTTATCAAAGTGGAGGGAAAATAAGAGACAAGGTAGAGAACTAAGAGGAGAACAAATAAGTGTACAACAATGTGTAAAATTAAATGTATATTGCGTAAATAAACCGGTTATGCAATTTACAATAATGTATATCCAATCTCAGATTTCACCTCATATTATAAGTTAAAAAGTCGAGAGAAAAAAAGCAGAGTACTTCAAATAAAATTAAGCAAAATAAACTTATCAAAGTCAAAAGTGTACGGGTTCCCGGCCAGAACCAGACGTGCGTAGACAAAAAAATTTTTTTTTTTTAATTTTTATTAACTTACTAAATAAAAAACATACATAAATGTTTACTTTAAATAATACTTTTCGTAACCACCCGTGCATTGCACGGGTTCAAAATCTAGTTCAAACAAAAGCTTGACGAAATAGAGCGGAAATACTTAAAAGGGCACGTTCGTAAATTTGCAATTAATTAATTATCCCACTATTTTCCACCGCCATTACATTTATCATATTACAAGTTTACAACAATTAACAAATAAATTTCCTAAATTCATCTTACTTTCCAAAAATTAACAACAAAAAAACCCTTCAACACGTTATAAATTTTGGAAATTTTATACATATATAAATATATTATTAAGTCATTACATTCTAATTATTCCTTACATTAATTTCATTGATAACCCACAAAAAAAAATACGAATATATTAGTTACCTAAAGTGTATTACTGTATTAGTTAATAACAATGATCATGGCTAATAATGTTGAAGTAGATATAAGATGGGATTTGGAATTTGATAAGGTGAAAGATAAGGATGATTTGGGTTTGATTATGGAGGAGGCTTCGGTTTTAACAGATGATACTCTAGTAAGTAGGGTACAGGAGTTGTTTGATTTTCGAACCCCGTTAAGCGACGAGTTGAACGAGCTTGGGAGCGAACTTGGGCACGAAGAAGTGAACGGAAATTCTGATACTGTTTTGAGAGATGATGATGCCCTAGTGAGCGAGTTAGGGAAATTGTTTGATTTTCCGACGCCAATCACGCCTTTACGTGATGATTTGATGAACATTGGGTTGGGAGACGTAAAGGGTTTGAAGAGGAAGTTGTGTGAGAAAGACGATAAAGAGAAAGATATGAGAGGGAAGAGGGTTTGTGGAGATGCGAAGGGTTTGAAGAGGAAATTGTGTGAAAAAGACGAGATAAAGGAAGATCGAGGTGGTGAATGTTTGAGACGGAAGAGGGTTTGTGGAGATGTTGGTGTTCAAAAGAAATCGAATGATGTAGGCGAGTTGTCGTATGCTGAGAAATTGGAGAATTCGAAAAGAAAGTTGCGGGAAGGGTATGACTCGTACTCAAGGAATCGAAAGACGTCGCAAGTGATTAGCTTGAAGGAAGTTGGTTCAAAAGGGAAGTTGAAAAATAGCGTTATTACGAAGACGGATGCGAAAGGAAACAGTTTGAAGGGAAATTTGAGCAACAAAGGCTTAACAGGACACCAATGTTTGAATAAAAACAGAGTTTGTAATAAAGATGGGGCTAGGGACGATGTAATGGTGATTGGCGAAAAGAAGAAATTGAAGGACGTGTTAAAACTTCCGTATGCTGAAAGAGTGGAGATGGCGAAAGCAAAGCTTCAGCAAAGTTACAACCGATGTGCAAGTGACAGGAAGAGGAGTTGTGTTATTGAGCTGAAGGATATTCCTAAGCCGGCTTGTAGCAAGCGGCTCAGTGGTTTCAAAGGCCGACATTGTTTACCGGTGCCAAACACGATTCGCGGTTACTAGTGATTATTATGAAAGCATGCTACTTTCTGATTATTATTGTATAGCTTAGTTTATCTAATTCGAAACTGTATTCTTCCAGAATGTTGGGTTGCAAAATTGTAACTCTGTTGTTTTTAATTTTGTATAAACTGAAATTGTTTCCTTAATTGAATGAAAAGTCGGTATTCCATTATCTTAACATGATAAGTCTCTACTGTTATGTTTGTGTTGTCGAGGACATATTGTGCAGTGAATGTGATTTAAGCATCAAAATTGTCTAAACCTTGTTTAAACTTAATTGCATAAGCCTCGTAAAAAATCGGCACAACACCGTATCACAAAAACATTTGTCTTTTTTAAGTGAAAACATAAGTACATAACCATAACAGTAGTTCTAATCCTCAATAATGGGAGTACCAAACAGAATTAAGTTACAGCAGAGGCAGACGTGTACTACTCCGTAATTCAGTTTCATTACTCGCCAATTGACGACTTCAAACAACGTTCTCGACAAGACGATATTTATTATAACGTGATGATAATGTAGATTAAAGCAGAACGAGGTATGAGACTAGGTCGGCTGGGTCATGAGAAACCATTTCCCCTGAAACATGTCAGGAACTATGGGGCTAGGCAACAGCTTGAAATCAATGGTTGGTTGAGTTATTAGACATAGTATCAGGGTGGCGGTTTAATTACTCGGTATTAGTTCGTGTTATGCGACTATGCCCCTTCATCCGAAAATCACAGGTAACATTACCAAAATCGTCATCAATATTACATATCTAAGGTACAAAATCACACACAAAAAAAGAAGCTAAACAGTATGAATGTACTCCGTATGATACTGAAATCAATTGTCAATAAGAGCATTGATTCAATATTTAGCTAGCTAATCTTTAAATCAAACTTACACATTTGAATATCTGATCTAACAAAGTCATCATTTAAACAGCAATCAAAGGCTTCCTCAACATAATGTGCTTCGATAGTCAAACTCGTCTCTATTCAATTTGATTAATTGAATTTTAATTACTCTCTCCTACGCAAGTATTCCGTGGTACGACCGTACGAGTACTTCTATAAGATGGTCCTATACTAATAATTCGTAAAGTTTGTGATTTACATCTCATGTTGGTGTGATCCAAATGTAAAAATTGTCTTACGAAAGACTAATTGTTCCTCAAATGCGTCATGTTAAGAAGCAACTGAGAATGTTTATTAGAAGTATAGAAAAGAGGCATTCATAATTATTATTGATTGTTCGTTCGTGTCTCTAAAAATTACAATGATATCGTACTTATACTACTCCAAAGATCTAAAGATAATAATCATATCTTCTAACCGAAGTAACATAATATAACTTATTCCACAATATCAATATTATTCCGATTACGGTATATTACAATATACCGTAATATCTTCTAATATCCCCCTCAAACCCATGGTAATTCGTCTAAATTCCATGGGTTTGGAGTAAGAAAAAGAATAGCTCGGTTCTTCAATCTTCGGTCTTCGATCAATTTCTTGCGTGACAACTCGCCAATCGATTTGATTGCGTGATAACTCGCCAGTCAAAAAGTAGAAATTGGAGTTTTAGACCAGAACCGACAAACGGGCTAAATGAATTGGGTTTCAGTAGGGTTAATAACTTCAGGTCGGGTTTTGGGTCGGGTAGGGTTATTTCAATTTTGATCATTTTTTGGTCAACTATTATCAAGTTATTCATGGATAATAATTTGTTCGTAATAATAAACGTTCTGATCAAGTATAATGGTCGACTCAATTCGGATTTCGGGTCAATCTCGGGTCTTGACTTCGGGTTGTCGGGTCGGGTCAATCTTGTGAGATCTATTTTAAACTATGTGTAGAAATGGTCTTTTACCAAAGTGACCATTTCGTTACAGTACAGTTGCCTCTCGTAAATAAGAATGTATCAACCACTATTTACCGATAATAACCATATAACTATTTTGATTACCAAAATGACAAAATTCAACATTAAATCAATTTAGAGGTAGTCGAACCGACTAACTTGATTTTTTATAAAGTGAACCAGTGAAACTAACCTTGTTTCTAACCCAAAATACTAAGGCATTGTGTCTTTCTAGCTTATTAATATCTTCGGCTTAGCTAGGTTAGCCCAATTCAGTTTAATTTGGTTCAGTTTACCCATATTCCATATAGAGGAGCTAATCTCTATTCAAATTAACTCTTAAGACCTTGATTTTTTCTTCTTATTTTCAGCTCACTTCAATTTAATTTAGCCCAACTTAGCTATCTGATCTTCCGTTCCGTTCTGCTCCATTTAGTTAAATTTAGCTCAACTCAGCTTCATTAAGGTTAGCTTATTTCGGTTATACACATCTTAAACTTAATAGTTTTATTATTATTATTTATTATTATTATTATTATTATTATTATTATTATTTTTATATTAATAATATTATTTTTATTCATTTTCTTAGTGAATTACTATTATTAATATTATTATAAATACGGTTGTTATAGTTCTTATTATAACTATTATTATTATTATTCAAAATGTAATTATAATTATTATAGTTATTAAATTTTATGACTAATATTAATTAATCCAATCATCATCATTATTATAGTTCAGTGTAGCTCGTCTCACTTCAATTTAGTTTAGTTCAGGCCAGTTCATCTTCATTCAGTTTAGTTCGATTTAGCTAATTTAACTTACGTTTAGCTTCATTAAGTTCAATTCAATTTAGCTAAGCTCTTATTAGTCGTAAAGAAATTGGGCCTTACTTCATCTTTTTATTTAGTTTGGCTTCATTTAGATCATTTTACTGGAATTCAGCTCTTTTTAACCGAAAAGAACAAGGCATAATACGTGATTAGTCAGCTCGAGCCATTTAGTAGTTGCAATGACATTGAGTCAAAAGAAATTAAAAACAAAATATGCGGAACCTATATACGAGTCCTTTTTTTTTTTTTTTTATCGTGGCTAATATAACTCTAATCTGTCAATGATTTACATTTCCTTAAAAAATGGTAAAATTTATCAAAAATGAGCAAACTTTGGTTGTTAACAAAAAATAACTCAACCTTCACTTTATGTGATAAAATTTACCTAAATAATTACATTTAATTTACGGAGTAAATTATTATTTATATATTTCTCAAATCAGTAACTTATTTAACTCTATATTTAAATTAATGGCAACAGTAAACTTTGTTAGAAATTATTTGGGAGAAGTTTGAGATATTTTGTAAAAAATACGTTAACGTTGGACTATTTCGTTAAAGTTGAATGATTAGTTTAATTTTTATTTGATTTGCCTATAAAAATTGTTATTTTAAGAAAATATACATATGTATGGATTTAATCAATGCGCGTAGTTAAACTAAAAAAAATATCCTAATCATATATATATAATATTAAAGCTGAAGTCATTAACCTTATCGTATGTCATTTGTCACTGCCCAATAATATGCCACATGTCAAACCCTACACGTGAGATTTAAAAAGACAAAAAAAATTAATTATTTTAAAATTCTTATTCCGTTCACTGAAATAGGAAACCGCTAGATATTTCAAGATAATCTTAGGTCAGAATCTTTAATGAGATATTAGGAAAGTACATAATATAGAAGATACATCAATTAAGCCATAATTGACGGAACTGAAAATAAAATTGTTGTTATTTTAACTTGATTGATTCATGATTTTTGCTGCAGTTGACCATAACAAAATGTACAAGAATAACTATAACTTTGGGAACAAAATATTTTGTAGATTTTTAGCCATCTTATATCACTATCCCAGTATCCCATATCTTATAACCATTTTTATCAATATTTCTCATTTTTTGCATCACCCTCAGTGTGTTACTTTTACATTTATATCTTATTCTAAATTCATCTGATATGTGTTTGAAGTAATCCACTGTCACTCTTATGGTTGCCTCGAAAGGCCACCATCATATCGGCTCTATTTGAGTATTTGACAGAGAGTCCTATGCCTATCGAGCCCATATCCGACTACGAAGTAAGTCCACCACTACTACAAAAACAGGCTATGACAACGGTTAAAAGCCGTTGTAATATTAAAAAGCGGACGTTGTTAAAGCCTCCGTTGTTAAAGGTTTTAACAACGGTGCCGATTTAATGAAAATACCGTTGTGAATAGTTTTAACAACGGTAATAAGTCGTTGTTATTACTAGATAACTGTTGTTAAAACGTGTGAATAATTATGGTGGGAAAGATACGAGAACGGTTCTCTTAAATGAAACCGTTGTTAAAGGTATGATTAGTTTTGGTGAGAAATATTATAACAACGCTATTGTTTTTTAAACCCGTTGTGAATATAGTTAATTACAACGGAGTATATTAAACAAGCTGTTGTGGAAAGCTTTAATAACAACAGGTATATCAGAGTACACCGTTGTTAAAACGTCTGAATAGTTTTGGTGGGAAATATGTAACAACGGTCTGTTTACTAAAACCGTTGTTAAAGGCCGATTAGTTTTTGTTGCGGAAAGATTATAGCAACGCTTTAATATTTCAAACCCGTTGTGAATATTGTTAATTACAACGGAATATAGTAAAGAAGCCGTTGTGGAAAGTTTTAATAACAACAGGTATTTTAGAATACACCGTTGTTAAAGGTATGATAAGTTTTGGTGGTAAATATATTACAACGCTTTTAATGAATTTTGAAAAACCGTTGTTATTATTTTTATTATTGTTTTTGAAAAAATTGTAATTTGTTCCCCTTCCAGTGAAAATCCTGCATAAATCAGCAGCAGTAGCAGCAGCACGCATAAACCAATTTCAGAAGCAGCAAAATGATATATCTATATATAAATCAGAGCAATTCATGTACAGGGCAATTCATGTACAGCAGCAGCAAAATGATATATACAACCAAAATGATCTCTTTCAGAGCAATTCATACTTACAACTCGCTCTAATTAATGACTTCTACATACAAATTAAAGTTCCCTATCTGCTTCCAAAATAATCTAAGTTTCATTTATTCTTTGTTTGTTCATCAAGGACGTATTTGCCCAACAAGTCCCTTACCTCGTCTATATTGTGCTTCGTGTACTCAGGGACATGTGGCGTGTTGATTGAATACTGCGGATAAAACAAATAAAAGACATCGATCAGTAGGGTAACAACAGTATAGGCATATCATACATAATTAGCAACATCGATCATATATATATAGCAGAAAAGATATCAGCTCTAATGAAAACAAGTAAATAATAGCTACATTAAACTACTAACTCTTTCTGGAATGCTGATATATCTTCGCCTAATAATCTCCAACATGAAACGACAAACGTAGTATCCACATTGGATGCTATTCGGCTGTTTAGGGACCTATTATTACATAATAAACGAAGAGACGAGAAGGCAATTACCAATTAGTTTAATGCGTAATTAAAAAAGACAGATGTATATGCGTAATTCGTTTAATGCACTTAATTATTAAGGTATATATTGTATTTGCGCGTACGTACCCCTGTTATCGTAATAAAAGTAGGGCCATCATCAGAATATTCTGTCGGTTGATTGCCGGTTGCTCTTTTCTTCTCAAAGGCCCTGTAAAAAAGGAAAGAGGCCGAAAGTCACATAAACTTACTTAATAATAATAAACTACTAACTTAATATTATATGTGCCAAATCATCATCAGTATTATAAACTTACTTAATAATCAACATCTTAAAGGTCTCGGATGGTTGTCTATGCAAATAGTCCAACCAAAATACTTTCTTCGTGGTCGGATTGATCGCTGCTAGCACCCAATGTCTCCTAGAGATCGAGAGACACATCATTATTAACAAGCACAACATGCATCATAACCAAACATATAAAAATGCAATTGTATTTGGAATCGTAATATTAATTATATATTACCCGGCTTCATTATAAGGGGCAAAAATGAGCTTATTGTTTTTCGCCAATTCCCCAGCAATATAATTTACACGTTCTTCATACGAAAACATCTCGATATGCATAGATAAAACATTTGGGCACATGACTCCGTATTGAGGAAGTGGATTAATATTGGTCTCGGCGGGGATCACAACCGAGTTCAAGTACCTACATGCCGGTTTTAATTCCGATATTATAAACACTATATCTTACTTAGTCAGAATATTAGAATACTGCATGATTTAATTTATTAAGAAACTTACTTCACCCAAACATATAGGTGTTGGACATCAATCTCGTCAAGGCCAGCCCAAACGGCTAGCGTTTCCCAATCCAGCATTGCTTGGCGTTCTACCCCTACAATATCATTCTCGAGCGGAATAACTATTAATTGCTCGCTTGCTATGCGTCTCTCAGCCTCCTTATAAAGCTCCAGCATCGCCACCGTTCGTACTTTTTCCCTGTAAACGTTCCCATGATATTTAGTACCGGATAGACTCCTGACCTCTTTCAGCTTGGGGAAATGATGCGGTGTGCTACCTTTCACAACCTACATGTGGCTAACTAAAGTAAGTTGCTCTTTCAATGATGAGGCGATAGTAGAACTTAAAATATAAAGAGAGTTGATTAAATACCTCATCAAGTTGTTGTATTGATGAGGTAGTAGAAAGATTATTGTCTATCGAGTTAGACTTATCCATGTTTTTTGTTACCTACAAAACAAAAATAAAACATAGTATAAATTTCACTATTTATGAAGGTGATGAACAAAGCCAAAAGGCGGGTTAAATTAGATGTATTTTTCTAACCCCGTCTACATTCTGTTGAATTTTACAATCACGAGCCAAGAAAATGTGGCTTTGAGGCCATTGGACAAAACATTTAACCGCATCTGCCAGTATTACTATGTCGTCGCGGACTGGGACGGACAGTTTACGGGTTCCATAGCCCTTCACGACTCCCACTATCCCCACTTTTGCATGCTTCGGCAAGAGTCGTACGCCATGAACCAAGATGGTTTCCGCTGAGTCCTTGGGCTTTGGGTATACGAACCCCCGAGCAACAATCACATTCTCTTTGAATGAAGGGTCGGCGAGACGAACAACTACCCGCCTTTTTGTGGCCTGAAGAATACACATTATTTACTAAATACCAAAATATAATAGATATCATAAATGATCTATATTGAGTATATAATGTAAAGTTAGTTACAAGTATTTATTGTTGGTGGGTAGGCTATTATACTTGAACATGTCCAGACCAGATTTAGCACTGACAGCATATACTAACTGCTTATATTCTACATACCTCCTTATTGTCACCCGTCTTCTCAGCCGGCTCCTCAAGTTGCGTCCCCTTTTCAGAGTTATTTACCTTATAAAATTAATTAACCAATCAACGGCATGCAATGGCTGCTGGAAAGAACAAATGCAGAGGTTCAAAATGGTTAAGTCGTATTTACCTTATCGGCTTGAGGTATCAAAACCTCAGCAGCATTAGGTACCTCACCCGTCCCCTTTTCCGACTCATTTATCTAATAAAATAAACCAATCAAAGGCATGGCTGCTAGAAAGAACAAATGCAGAAAAAAAAAATCATATTTACCTTATCGGCTTGAGGTATTAAAACCTCGACAGCAGTAGGTACCTCACCCATCTTCTCAGCCGTCTCCTCATGTATTGGCAAGGTAGTAGTGTCTGCCTCTTGGCAAATCTGTTGCACTACCTCACCCTTTTTAATGACATCCTCCATCATCTTCAATTCTTCTTCGGAAGGCTTGCCTCCAGAATTCATCTTCAGTATCACGGAGGCCAATAACTGAACCTGCACGCCCAAAATGTAGAATCAGCAATTTGTTAAAACAATAACATGTGAATTTTACATGACAATAACAAATGGTATACGTACCATGTCAGCCTTCCCCTTATTTTTCTTCTTCTTGTTCGAGCTAGTTGTCCCATAATATTTCGTGACTCCGACATGTAATTGGACGCCCCTCAATCGACCTGGATGCTCGGGACGGCCGATCGCTCTAGCAAGAACGTCGTCACGACCACTCGGAGTGAATTTCCCTTCCGCAACCTCCTTCAGAACATTCTCCTATAATATATTAAATAAACTTAATTTAATTTTTGTTACTAAAATAAATAGATAGTTAGACATACAAGAATTGAACAATAAAGTTATTAAAAACCCGTCTTAATAAAAATAATACTTACTATGTTGGCCAAGACTTCCTGATCATATTCGTTACATGTTCGGGATCCTTTAGGCGTGTGCCCTTCTTTATAAGTTACGTGCCGATTCAAGTCGGTCACACCTTTTGACACCTACACGTTAACTCAAAAATAATATATGTATACATGTATATCAAGTCCAAGTATGATTAAAAAAATCTAATATATAGATGCTACTTACGAGATTTTCTTCTATCAATCTGTAACCGCCTCGAGAACCATAATATACCCCCCGCTTCTGTGAGATGTTAGCACGATTTCTGGCGCTAACGCTCTTCAAATCATATAAAATCGCAAGTAGATGAGACAATTAGAAAATTATAGATACAAGTAGAGTTTTAGAAAAATGTAACCTGAAACTTTTAGAAAAATGTAACCTTAAGTAGAGTTTTACAAAAATGTAAACATATGACATGGATACTTAACCTGAAACTTTTCAGTAGCTCGTTTCGCCTTATAATTATCCCATTGTTGCTGAGTGATGTGGGGGTACTTTGTCGGTGGGCTCTTATGCATCTGCCCCGTCTCCTTGTCCACATACAAGTGTAATTTGGCAAGGTCACACCTCCACTGCCTTAAGACTGCCGCTGCCTTACGTAATAGATACTTATCATGGCAGTCTGGAATATCGAAAGCTTCCTGCATCATCATCATATATACTAATAAGCGGCTGTCTAATATCATACCTTTACACGAACCTTTATACGGCTTCCTGCCTTATGTAATAGTAACTTATGCAAAATAAAATGGTGTTTAGCTAAAGATATTATCATACCTTTATACGTTTCAAGAGTAAGTTCTGCAATGAAGGATTTATATTCCTGAAATCATCTAAATCTATAGGCACAAACTGTTTGGTTGTAACTCCAATCCAAGTGGCTAAATGGCTAGCATTTGGACCAGTAGGAACACCTTTCACACTCCATTTTATTTCCATCGGCGTTTTTGCCGCTATAGCTGCAAGGGCTGCAGAGCACTTCGAAGCACCCCTCTCACCAGGCTTATCCCCCTTATCATTGTTGTCTACTCTTTTCCGTTTTTCACCCATGATAATCCTAAGACACTAAGACCTTCAAAATAAATGAAATAGTAACGGAACAGAGTCATGCATACAGCGATTCTAAAACCCTAAGACCTTGAAATGAATGAAATAGTAACTGAACAAATAAAGAGTCATGCAGAGATTCTAAAACTCTAAAAACTTAGAAAGGAATGAAACTAGATGATAAAGAGAACGATAAATAGAAAATGAAAACAAAAAGATGAACTTCAATCTTAAAACCCTAAAGACGAAACACAAAAATTACCTGATAAAGAAAATGAGAACAGGGTGATGATAAAGAGAACAGGATGATGATCACGAGTACGAGGAGGATGATGATGATACTAAACAAAAAGATTTGTGTTGTAAACGAGGATGATTGTAAACGAGGAGGATGATGATGATAATGTACGTGTGTAAAATTTACTCTATAGGATTGTAAATTATTTTTTATTAAGAGAAACTAAAGGGTTTATTAAGAGAAACTATTGACAACGGTTATCCTACAAACCACCGTTGTTATAGAGTAATAACAACGGTTAAATAACACCCGTTGTAGAAAGTAATAACACTAAGACAACGGTTTATTTATTATAAACCGTTGTTGAAAGTAATAACAACGGTGAATTTCTAAAACACCGTTTTTATAGATTATGTATATTTTTTTTAATTTTTCAGATACGCGCGCGCGGTATTAAAATTTGAGGCACGAAATAAACTCATTAACTTTGCTCTAAATTAATTTATTTAACTTTGCTCTAAATTTAATTTAATTTATTTTACTTTGCTCTAAATTTTATTTTATAGGCGTAAGTTACGTTTAATTATTAGCTCGGATCGGGTTTGGCCTGGGAATCAATTCCAATCGGGTTAGATTCGGCGGGTTTGTAATTAATAACTTTATCGATCGGGTTAGTTATTAATTATTTTTAGTTTTTGGTTCAATTACCTCGAATCGGGTCATTTTCTTTTTAATTAAGGAACTGGTTATTATAATTATCATGCATCACTAGTTAACCTGAAACTAATCGATCGGGTGGCCAGGCCAGCAGTTACGGATCGGGCAATCCACTTTCTAGATCAGAGCAAGCGTAGCTACGTACTTCAATTCGGGTCGATCGCTTTTGGGCAGGGTCGGGGGCACGTGTCATTATTAATTACCTCGTATATATATATGTACTACTTATTGATGATGATATATATATATATATATATATATATAATAATTAAATGATGATGACTTCCGGATCTCTAATTAACGACGCTCGTACTACAATTTGCAATAATAACAGATTCATCAATGCACATACATGCAATTCAAGTAAGCAAGCTAAGTATTATATATACACGTACGTCAATGTTTCCCAAATTAAATAATAATGATATATATATATATATATATATATGGCCTGGGGTCGATCGACTTCGTTCATCCAATTCAAGTACGCTAATAAACGGGCCGTTTTTGCATCACAAACCTGAAACTGTCCGACCCAAAATTAATTAGCTCGCTAGTATCAGGTTATTTTATTTAATTCGATAGAAATCATTATTTATTATCCGCGTGATGATTATTAAGTATCATTTTCGGGTCGGATCACTTTTAATTATTAAGTATCATTATTAGTATACGTGTGTTACTTCAAAATAAACCCTAAACCCTAAACCCTAAACCCTAAACCCTAAACCCTAAACCCTAAACCCTAAACCCTAAACCCTAAACCCTAAACCCTTTTTTATATACTTCTAATAATACATCAAAATATTGAACATCAATTCAAACACTTTAAACAACATTCTTTCTCATTGATTTCATTAGGAATAACCTAGATTTTATAATAAAGTACATTACATTCATCCGACATCAAATAAATAAAGATGTTAAATAATCCGGAACAATTCCGGTTAAGTGTAAAAAGCTTTTCTCACACTGCCACCAACAATCCGGAACAATATTGATGATACTGATGACTTCCGGATCATTAACCTCGTATTTTGCAATAACAGATTCAATGCCTGCAAGTACACGTCTTGCATGTGGAGATAAGGTAGGACGGGTACAGCTCAACATATCTCTTGCGGCATCCAACCTCCGAGTATAAGGCCGACGTGGGTAGACAGAGGACGATGATGATGACGACGCTTGGTTGACAAGTCGGACTGCTTCACGCCTCTTAATCCAATAATCCCTTCGATGTTCAATGGATCCTTTAATCAATGGGTGATGATCAGCGGGAACTACGGCAAGAGCCTCCTCCTCATCTGCAATCAATTTTGTAAGGGTCGTTTCATCGTTGGGAAGGTTAACTGCTGCCATTGATGATATTAATTTTAGGGTAGTTATGGAATATTTAAAGGAGGGGTTTTGAGGCTGTATTTATAGAGGGGTTATGCTGCCATTGATGATGTTCAATGGATGCTTTAATCAATGCTGGTTCTGCTGTTGTTTATTCACGGGTTTGGACTGCAATATCTTTTAATTAAAAATAATAATATTGAGCAATAACAACGGTTATTGGTACAAAAACCCGTTGTTATTACGCAATAACAACGGTTATTGGTACAAAAACCCGTTGTTATTACTAACCACAACGGTTTTCGTTACCACAACCGTTGTGATAGGGTTACTGCACATTGCAGTAAATGCATTGACTGCACATTGCAGTAAATGCATTGACTGCACATTGCAGTAAATGCATTGACTGCATATTCACACATTTACTCAATCAATAACGTACTGCATGCATGTGAATGTATAGTCGTTTTGGGAACCAATGCATGCATGTGAATCAATGCCTTCATGTGAACCAATGCATGCATGTGAATAAATAACTCCAATAAATAACTCTCTATAAATACAGCCTCAATACAAGCAGGTTATCAACCACATACAAAATTCCCAACTCTAATCAATATCATATTTGCTAAACCATACAAAATTTCCCAGCCTCAATACTAACATCAACCATACAAAATGTCTGGAACTTTTACTAAACCATATGCTTGCATCATGAAAGAAATGCCTTGTCATATTGAGGGTGGCTACGTTGTGTGTAAAAGTTACAAAAAACTCCGTGATACGCTTATTCGAAATGGCTATTTAATCAGGAAGATGTGGCCAAATTATCATCGCAGGCACTTTACAGGGGAACTCGTTTTCGAGTTTGGGATGTCGGATGCTCATCGTGCGTCCGCATTCAAACTGGCAAGAATGTTTGACAAGGCCGGGCATGGGCGAAAAGATTTTATTGAGAGCACGGACCACCAGCCTGGGCCATATCTATGGGTGGCTTCCGAACATGACCGTTACTGTTGGCCAAATGGGGTCGACCTCGTTGAAGTGACCCAGGTAGAGCAGTGGGAAGGGTTGGCTCTGGCCGAGGCTGACCCGATTGATGCATATGCTCTAGTGGTGGCAGCTATCCGGGAGATTTACCCGGACTCAATTTAATTTGTTGTTGTTGTTTGGTTGTAGTTGTTTGGTTGTTTGGTTGTTGTTGTTTTGGCGCCATTTGTGTGTGGCGCCGTTTGAACTTATTATTTAATAATATTAATGTTGATAAGTTAATTTGTTTTTTGACTTAAGTTTAGAAGTAATTAAACTAATTCAATTCAAAGCTATTCAATCGATAAAGCAAAATTAGAATTGAATGACATTCAGGAAATGACATTAACAAATTTGCTAATAATAAACGACATTGAATTGGTGAAAAACATAAACGACATTCAGGAAATGACATTCACAAATTCAAGAAATAGTTCACAAATTCACAAATTAAAAAATAATAAGGGAGATGATGACAGAAAAATGATCATTTCCTTTAATAGATCTTTGTGATAGAGTTTTTGTGTTGCAGTACAGTCGTATTATTAGTGTGTGTTTCCTATCTACAAATATTGACAACGGTTATCATAAACAAACCGTTGTGATAGAGTAATGACTACGGTTATAGTATCATACCCGTTGTAATTAGTAAACACTATGACAACGGTTTGTGATTAATAACCGTTGTTATTACTAACCACAACGGGTATATTTACAACAACCGTTGTTGTTGCTTACGTTTATTTTTTTTTTAATTATAATTATAAGAGACAGCAATATCATAAGTACTATACACTGCAATAATAATCAGCAGAAACCAACAAAGACAGCAATATCATAAGCACTATACACTGCAATATCAGCAGAAACCAAAACATGGAGACTGTATAATGAATGACCAAAAGCTAAATAATTTGGGAATCTTCAACAATGACCAAAGCTAACAAAAACTAAAGACAATACCACCTCAGGATCGGGGACGTTTCTTGCCCGACATAGTTTCTTCGTTAACCCAAATACCTTCACCATGATCATCACGCATATAGATGCTTTCAATGTTATCATGATCAGTGTCAACATTGTCGAAATAAGATACAGTGGAAGAGTGATCCATTCCCTCAAACACGACATCCTGATCATTATCCCCACCATTATCGGGTGCACCCCGTCTACTCCTTATAGATAGTACAACAGACCACTTCTTATCCATAGGATCGGTGACATAGAACACTTGTTTAGCTTGGGATGCCATTATGAAAGGATCATCCTTATTATTGCCAACCTTATCCAAATTGACCAACGTAAATCCCATTTTATCCTTTCGAACACAATTGTTGTTGTTATCAACCCAGTTACATCGAAACAGAGGTATTGTGAAATCAATGTAATCTAATACCAATATTTCTTGAATAACACCATAATAAAGGCATTTTCCCCAAATAGGGTTTTTATCTTTTGAAGTAGCAAAGTGCATTGCCTCAAATTCAGAACTCACACCACTATTTTGCATTGTGCTCAACTCATCTTGCTCGCGGGTGTAAAAAGTATAACCATTAATAGCAAAACCGCTGAAAAAAGTGGCCCTGGCATTTGGACCTAACCCAAGACGTAGTAACCTAGGAGAGATGTCATCACCATACAAATTCTTATACTCCAAGACAACATTCCTAAACCACTCTCCAAATGTCTTCTTATGCTCGTTTGCAATCCACATCTCGCTCTTGTTTGGGTGATCGTATTTGAGCTCATCTTTGTGTTGTTCAATATAAGGTTGCACCTCATCTTCGTTGTTTAGCACATACGTATGTGCTAAATGTAACATGTCACGTGACACAATTTTTTCAACCCGGCCCCTAATACCTTTTCCGGTCATCCAGTCACTATGACGATTCTTTGGAACGCCAATTAACTCCTCAGGAGAGAGATGAGCGTAACAATATGCAAGAGCTTCGTCTAATATAGCACGTTCAGCAATACAACCTTCTGGACGATACCGATTAGATGTATAGTCCTTGTAGACTTTCATCAATCTTTCGAAAGGATACTGGTATCTCAAGTACACGGGCCCAAGGTACAAAATCTCCCTAACCAAGTGAGTGGTCAGGTGAATCATGATAGTGAAGAAAGAGGGTGGAAAATACATTTCAAAATGACAAAGAGAGGTGACAACGAGGTCCTGCAATGAATCCGCATCATCGGGATCGATGACTTTATCGCATATGGACTGGAAGAAGAGACAGAATCTGGTAATAGCATATCGTACCTTTTCAGGTAAAATGGAGCGAATAGCCACGGATAGTAATTGTTGCATCAAAGTGTGGCAATCATGTGACTTTAACCCGGTGAGTTTTAGATCTTGCATCGACACAAGGCTTTTGATGTTGGACGAATAACCATGTGGCACTTTAATTCCATTCAAGCATGCACAAAACTCTTTTTTCTCATTCCGTGAAAGGGTATAAGCTGCTGGCGGTAAAAATGTACCATTACCTCTCTTCTGTGGTGCCAACTCTAGCCTAATACCCATCATTTGCATATCTTCCCTAGCTGCGGCGTTATCCTTTGTTTTACCGGGAACATTCAGGAGGGTATTGATAATATTATCACATACATTTTTCTCAATGTGCATGAAATCGAGGCAATGCCTGACCTCCAGGTCAGGCCAATATGGAAGTTTATCAAAAAATATGGATCTTTTCTTATACCCACGAGTAGACAATTTAGAGCCGTTCTTCTTCCCATATTTTATCTCTATATGCTTTACTTTCTGATAAACTTCATGCCCACTCAAAATTCTAGGAGGTTGACGATGTTCTTGACGTCCATTAAATGCTTTCTGCTGCTTGCGATAACAATGGTCAGGATCCAAGCCCCTCCTATTTCCCAAATACACATACTTATGAGAACACTTCAAGTATTCAGACTCGATATCCTCCCCACACAATGGACATGCCTCTTTCCCATGCACCGTATGCCCAGAAAGGTCGCCATAAGCCGGATAGTCGGTTATTGTACACAATAACATCGCTCTCAAATTGAAAGTTTCATTCCTATATGCATCAAATACTTCTATCCCACTATCCCACAAAATTCGCAAATCATCTAAAAGAGGTTCCAAATAGACATCTATATTATTTCCAGGTTGTTTAGGGCCGGAAATTAACAACGACAACATCAAGTACTTTCTTTTCATGCACACATATGGAGGTAAGTTGTATATTGCCAACACTACTGGCCAAGTACTATGTTGGGTACTCATGTTTCCATGTGGGTTCATTCCATCAGTGGACAGCGCTAGACGTAAGTTTCTAGGTTCAATGCCGAAATCGGGATACTTAGCGTCGAACGATTTCCATTGCATACCATCTGCCGGGTGTCTTAGCTTCCCATCATTTATTCTTCCAGTTTCATGCCAAGTTAACATTTTTGAATCATTGCTATTCGCAAACATCCTTATGAATCTTGGTATCACTGGAAAATACCATAACACCTTAGCCGGGATCCCTTCCTTATCCTTATAACGCCACTCAAAACAAACCGGACAATTGGTTAAGTTTTGATATAATTTTCGATACAATACGCAATCATTTGGACATGCATGTATTTTCTCATATTTCATACCCACCCCTCTAATTAGTTTTTTAGCCTCATATGTCTTAACGGGAAGAACATTACCATCTGGAAGCATGTCGTTTATCAAGGCTAATAAACTAGTGAAACATGTGTCACTAACCCCATTTGCCCCCTTGATATTATACAACTTCACCACAGCCGACATCTTTGTGTACTTACAACCAGGGTATAGAGGCGCTTCAGACTCACACAACTTCTTATACATGTTGTCAAGGTCATCCAAATTAATGTTTTCATCTTCAAAAGCATTTGATTCATCATCTTTTTCTTCATTATCTGTAGACCCAACATTCAACTCGTCTGCTTCCAACTCAACATACTCGGCAAACTCGGGATCATCAGTTATCCTTTCGTATACCTCAAGATCATCTTCTTCAAAATTATTATCTTCCTCTAATGATTCCCCATGAAAAATCCAACGGGTATAGGATCGACTAAAACTATACTTTTCTAGGTGAATTTTAACGTCCGGAATAGCCATATACCTAATATTACCACATCTTTCACAAGGGCATGGAATACTAGAAGAACCATTCAAATTGTTCGCAACGACTTCATAAAATTCAGCTAAACCATCCTTATAGTTTGGGTCACTCATATTCGCAGCATTCATCCAAGTTCGAGTCATTTATCTACATTCGTAGTATATATAGTAAGCCAAGTAATTCAGAAAATCCAACTAATTAAAACTAATTCAATAATAAGCCAACTAATTCAGAAAATGCAATGTATAAGGCAACTAATTCACAAATAAACGAAATTCAGGAAATCAATAAAGAAAAATTATTAGAATACCTGATTAATAAGAAATAGCAGACGGAGATGATGACAAAGAGACGATCAGGAAATCAATAAATTATTAGTGTTTGTGGTTTTGTGATGCAGTATAATCGCTTTGTGTTTGTGTTTTTGTGTTGCAGTACAGTATTATTAGTGTTCTGTGTTTTTTTCATCTTTATTAAAAGTATTGACAACGGTTAATATTCATATTCACCGTTGTTATTAGATTACCTATTTACAACGGTTAACAAAGTTAAATCCGTTGTTACAACTAACAACAACGTCCAACAAAATCATATCCGTTGTTATTAATTTAAGCCAAATAATGCGCCAAATTAATAACACATTATAACAACGGGTTTTTCATACCCGTTGTTATTACTTTTCATTATTTCGCGCTAAATTAATAACAACGGATATAGAATAAACTGTTGTTATTAGTAAATTTATTTACAACGGTTATTTTAGTTCACGCCGTTGTTAAAACTAATAACAACGTTCGAAAAACTAACACCGTTGTTATTAGGTTTAATAAAATTCCGCGGAAAAATAATTATCCATTCCACAACGGTTTTTCTTTATTTTCATGAGTATGCGTTGTTGATGGGGCGTTGTTATTGCCTGTATTTGTAGTAGTGGACCCACATCTTTTTCGCAAGTGTGGTGATGGCATGTTTCGAAGATGTGTTCCTAGAGAAGAAGGCATGGAGATCGTCGATAGAATTCACAACTCGGCCTATGGGGGCCACCTTGGTACATCTCGCACCATTGCAAAGGTGTTACAAGGTGGTTTCTATTGGCCATCTATGTTCAAGGATATCCACTACTTTGTCAAATCTTGTGATCGGTGCCAAAGAACGGGGAATATTAGTCAAAGGAATGAGATGCCCCTTCAAAACATTCTTGAGATTGAGCTTTTTGATTGTTGGGGAGTTGATTTCATGGGACCATTTCCCAACTCTTGCGGGAATGAGTACATTTTGGTAGCGGTGGACTATGTGTCCAAGTGGATTGAAGCCGTCGCCACCCCAACAAATGATGCTAAGGTTGTTATCAAGCTCTTCAAGAACACTATATTTCCGAGATTTGGGACCCCAAGGGTGGTGATTAGCGACGGGGGTTCGCACTTTAGGAAGAGCACTTTCAAGTTCTTACTTTCTTCCCATGGTGTCACTCATAAGACCGCTCTTGCCTACCACCCTCAAACTAGTGGGCAAGTAGAGGTCTCAAACCGTCAAATAAAAGCCATCTTGGAGAAGACTACAAGCAAAGGTAGGAAGGATTGGTCTCAAAAGCTTCCGGATGTTCTATGGGCCCTTCGCACCGCCTTCAAAACTCCCCTCGGCACAACTCCCTACAAGCTTGTTTATGGAAAAGCTTGTCACTTGCCAATCGAGTTGGAGCACAAGGCATGGTGGGCCTTAAAGGAGATGAACTTTGATATTGATATGGCCGGAGAGCTACGATTTCTCCAAATGAATGAACTTGAAGAGCTAAGACTTGATGCCTACGAGAGCTCAAAGATCTACAAGGAGCAAACAAAGAAATGGCATGATGCCAAATTGGTTGATAAAGATGTAAAAGTGGGTGACCAAGTCTTACTCTATAATTCTAGAGTCAAGTTGTTTCCGGGAAAGCTACGCTCTAGATGGTCGGGTCCTTTCAAAGTTATCGACATTTCACCACATGGAGCTTTTGAACTTTGGAGCGAAGAAGGTGGTAATTTCAAGGTCAATGGGCATCGAGTGAAAAGATATTTTGATGGCGATGAAAAAGGAACGGTGGAAGTACTCTTCCTTGGGGATCCACTTCCCGAGGAGGAGTCTTGTTTGTAAACTCTTGTGATTTGATAGGTTTGGTGGAGTCCCTCAACAACCACCAATTTTTTGTATATAGCATGCATATTAGGAATAGTTGTGAAGATTTGGATTTGTGTACTCGGGTTTTTCGTCTTTAGGAAGAAGTTTTAGGAAGGTTTGAAACAATTGTAGTCGGGTTTGGATCAGAACCGTATCATTGGGATTATGTTGGTTGGGTGGATATTGTTGGTGACTTGGGTTTCTTTGGGAGTTTGTTGTGTTTTTGAAGACGAGGTGAAGACAAGAAGAAGTGCTCCAGGCCGGTCGACCGGCAGCCGGGGTGACGACCGGCCCAGAGCACTCCAATAGCCAATTTTTGAAGAGTGAAATTTGAGTAGCAGGTATTCCAGGCCGGTCGACCGGCAGCCGGTGTGCCAACCGGCCTGGAACACTTTATCATAGGAAGTGAATTTTGAAGAATTTTCGAGCTGTATTCTGTGCCGGTGGACCGGCGGCCGGTCTGACGACCGGCCCAGAGCGCGCATAACTGAAATTGTGGAAGTTGAATTTTTTGAGCTGTGTTCCTGGCCGGTGGACCGGCGGCCGGTGTGCCGACCGGCCAGGAGCACCTGAACACGAGTAAATTCCAAAAAACCAAAAAAATCAAAAAATGACTTGGGGTCCAGGCCGGTCGACCGGCGGCCGGTGCCTGGACCGGCCCAGAACCCCACCCGAGGGTAATAACAACTCGTGAAACCCTTATTTCTTCTCATTTTCTTCATTCTTCTTTCCTTCTTTCTTCTTCCTTCCTTCAAACCTCCACAAAAACCCACAAAAACCTCACAAAACTCACAAAAATAACCACAAAACTCACCCAATCCCACATTCAACCCATCAATTAACCCACTACATCACCCAAATTCATCCCAAAACTCAAAAACTTCATTTTTCCCCAATTTTTCCCTCTTTCAATTGACTAACACGAAAATCTCCATGGCTCAACAACCACCTCGGAAAAGAACAAGGACTCAACTTGAGGCCGAGTTAGAAGCTAGACTTCAGCAAGTTACGGCGGGTATGGGTCCGGATGACGATTTTCCCGATATCGTCTTCGTCAGCGAAATCGCAAGAGGTAAATTTCAATGTTTAAAACGCAGAAGCCTTCCCCACTCCCGTTTTATTTGTCGGAATACTATGCGAAACCTCGGCCTTGATACGGTCACTCTTGAGCTTTTCAAAGGGTTGGGGATGGGGGAACTCTACGGTCAGCACTTCCGTACTTACCCCCGTCTTACATGGGAGTTTTTAAGCTCCTTTAGTCATGAGAAGGATAGGAATACGGGTATGGTCAAAATGGTATCTTTCCGCCTCTTGAATATCGCCTTTAGCATTCCCCTTGAGAAATTTTGTAAGGTTTTAGGGGTCAAATTTCATAAGTCATACAAAGTCCCCGAAAACTTTAATGTGAATGATGTGTGGACTGCTATATCGGGTTTTGAATTTGAGAAGGGGTCTAAGAGGCCGGACAAATGCTTGCCACAATGCCCCTATTAGGTTTTGGCACCGTTTTATGGGTTGGACGTTATTTGGGAGAGAGGAGTGTCATAATTTTTGGGCTGATGAGCTCGCGATTTTGGCGGCTTACTTGTTCCAAAAGCCGATTAGATTTGGAGTCAACATTGGTCACTATGTCGCTCTCCACTTTCAGAAAATTGCCAATGACCCATTTAGCCCGACCGGAATCCATTTAGGGGGGATTGTTACCAAGATTGCCCATGTCCTATGTAGAGATGCTCTTGATGAGCGTAATTTGAGGTGTTTAGGGGGTTGCTCCTTGTTGACGGAGGATTACATTTCAAAGAAGCTTGAGTGGGTAGTAAAGAGAGTTGAGGACGGGAAGACATATTGGAGGATTCGAGGGGTAAATTCTATTCCCCTCCCTAATAGTGCGGCTATGAAAGTGGTTCCTGATAGCGCGCACTATCTTCTCCCCCTAGAGGAGGAGAACCCTCCACCACCACCTGAAGAAACCCCGGAAGATCCTTTAGCTCCAGTTACCGCATTTAGGCGAGATCCTACTGCCCCCGTCACTACATATAGGAGAGAGGAGCGGGGCCCCACTTCCACCACCTTACCCTATATGAGCCCCTTCTATCATCAGCAGCAGTGGCGTCCTTGGCCCAATTCATCCCAACCCGACGCATCCACTTCCACCACTACCAGTTACCCACCTTTGGATCCCTCCTTGATCCAGTTCATGGCCGATATGACTTTGGCCTCCGAGGCAGCAGCTACGGAGAGAGAGGCAGCGGCTAGGGAGAGAGAGGCGGCAGCTAAGTGGCGAGAGGAGGAAGCTCGGGATAGAGCTCTTTTGTCGCAGCGGATGGACAGGATGTATTATGACTTGGCTCTTGGCCAATACCCTTCTTACGATAATTGGTGTAGGGAGGGGTATAGGGAGCCAGTTGGCCCACATCCGTCCTATTTTATGTGGCCAGAGGGTGGGTATGACCAGGGTTCTAGGGTGTTCGGAGATTTCAATGTTCAGCCAGATTATTATTCTTCTGCGCCGGGTTTTACTCAGCCGGTAGTTGATGAGGAGGAGGTGGACCCAGAGATTGCGGCTCAGAATGCCGAGTGGTTTGACAGGATGGGTCCACGGTTCGAGATTGTGGAGGGTGGCGGCTCTGGTTCGGGAGCCCAGGATGTAGATGCGTCTTTTGCTGAGGCCAGTCATGGCCAATTTGATACTACATCCTCTGATTTCACTGGATACTCTTGAGGCCGGAAACCCATGAGTATGATCCCTTTTAATCCAAATCTTCATCATATTTATATTTTCGCATGCATTTAGATAGTTGTATTATATCTTAGCTTAGTCATCCATTTAGTTGCATCCATTTAGGCTTGCATTAGAATTTAATTTTGTAACATATCGTCACATATTAGCCTTGCATCCATATAGCGTAGTTGCATTTTGTTTGGTGTCATTTTTAGACTTTCCCGTGGTTGGTACCCCCATGAGGGGCGTGCATTTATGCATTTTACCGCCACGACGAGACTCCGATATGGCACACTAGACTTTCCTGTGGGAGGTACCCCCATGAGGGGCTTGCATTTATGCACCTTACCACCGCAGCGAGACTCTAGATTAGCATATAGTGTAGTTTGCATTTACTTAGATCATGACATTGTATTATATCATTTTGCATTTAGTTTTAGGAATTTTATTTAGTTCATGCATTTACTTAGAGCTAACCCTCTTGTATATATTGTTCATATTGTGATTATTCATCAAAAATCAAAAACCCCAAAAACAAGTTTTTATTTTTCAAAATATTTAAAAACCCAAAAACATGTTATTTGCTTTGAATTCACCCCTCACACCATGTAAATGCTAAGTGTGGGGAGGGAATTCCCGAAAAATTGAAAAACCCAAAAAGATTGTTTTGTTTTTCCTTTTCTTTTTTCTCTCCTTTCATATTTGAGTCACTTACTCGGGGACGAGTAAGACTTAAGTGTGGGGAGGATTTTATTTCTTTTGTATATATCGTTGATTTTTGAAAAAAGTTGAAAAATGCCTAAAAATCGAAAAATTTGAAAATTTTCCAAAAAAATATATGTTTAGATTAGTTTGTATATAGTTTATTTTGTATATATTGCCGTGTGTTTCTTTTTATCTCCATCCATAGGTGCGCCCCACATCATAAGAGGCACGAAAAAGGGAAAATGAAGACGCTTTGGTGAGACCTTTCCTATTTCTCTTCTCCCTTATCTCCTTTTCTTCTTATTTGAGGATGGGATGTGTTGATGACGATGTTGTGGATTTTGTTGATTGGCGTGTGTGCCACTTGTGTGCTGTTAGGAGATAGCATTAGCTTATGTGTCATATAGTCGGTTAGAGCATGTGCATTTAAGTTGTATATATGCTAGATTGCATCATGGCATATAGTTGCATTTAGAAAAATGTTTTAATAATTGTCTTTTTGGAAAACTTGTTGAATGTGCATAGTCCCTTTTTGCTACTTTTTTATTCATAAAGTGTTCATCTTAATCGTGGAATTTTAGACGCCCTGGGTTGTGCATTTTTAGTGAGTTTTAACCCGTCTACTAATGCCGAGTCACGAGTTTGCGCTTATTCCACCTCGACAACCTCGATTGATGTGAATATTCCGATGGTAGAAAGGATTCTTAGGTGACCGTTCTTGCTATGCAACCAACCATGATTCATTGTTCTTCCACTTTTGATCAAAAAAGGAAACAAATCAAACAAGCTGAAAATATTGAGTCAATTATCATCTTTTCTTGTTTTCGTCGAGGAAGTGCAAAACGGAACTTCTAGGGATTCTAGTGGGCCCATATCTAGGCCCCCTTTCGATGCCACTACGGTGGGGATACCCCTATTGTTGGTTCCGACCGCATGTCCTTGACGGAAACCGTGTGCTTTCATGCCAAAAATTGCAAACCAAAATGCAAATCAAAAAGAAAGAAAAAGAAAAAGAGAGCAAAGTGTGAAATGAAAAGTTTTGCAAGCACTTTGACTCAAATCTCAATTTTCTTTTATCCTCCTTGAATCATTTACCTTTGAAGTTGCATAGTGAGACGGGACGACCCTTGTGTCTCATTTAACTGAGAAACGTGAATTCGATATGCTATTGTGCTTAATAACGTCACGAGGATTTCATTTCCATCTTCCATTTTATCGCTTTTGGCCAAGCAAATAGTAGACGGGGTTCGAAATTTTCATTAGACTTGCACCGCTTGGAGGCGAATATTTTTCCATGCTTTATGATATTAGTGGCTCATGAGGATCATGCATTATTTAGACGGTTTTCCTTTTAGATATTTCCGTCACATGGATGAGGCATGTGATTTTTCTTTTGTTAGATGCATCTTTGTCGTGTTCTTACGTGTTTTTCATTTGGATGCGTCGAAATTTTGAGCAAGCCCCTACTTGCCTTGCAAGGAGGTACTCTACCTCATGAGTATCTCGTTGTGAGTTGAAGGGACGGAGGAGGCCCGTTAATTGCCTACCGTCGGATATTATTAGTAGTTTAGGTAGTAGTCTTAGTATTAGTGTAGTGTTGAATAAGGGTACTTATGGGTCTCGAATTTTGTTTACTTACTCGAGGACGAGTAAGTCTTAAGTGTGGGGAATTTTGATAAGCATTTATTTAGTCACATTTTTCCCTCATTTTCGTCCCCATTTTGGTCCGTTTACACGGATTTGCGTGTCTTTAATTGCATTTTATTTCCCGATTTCCCGCGCTATGAATGTCGATCTCAATTTGCAGGAATTAAGGCGGAAATGAGGAAATCGGTGCATAAAGACCTTGCATGAGTCGGGATTCGAAGATGAGATGAAAAATGAAGAAATGAGTCATCAGGTGGTGCTGGCCGGTCCCCAGACCGGCGGCCGGTCCACCGGCCCAGACCCCAACTCCACATATGAAGAAGTTGAGAAAGGGAAGAAAAGGGCCAGGTAGTGCCGGCAGGTCGACCGGCGGCCGGTCGACTACCCGGCCTGTGCCTACATCAGAAGCATATGAGAGTCTAAATGTGCTGCAGGCCGGTGGGGGACCGGCGGCCGGTCAACCGGCCCAGACCCCCATTCTCCATACTTAGAAGAATTTTGAAGATTTTGAAGACGGAGTTCCTGAAGTTACTGATGTGCTCCAGGCCGGTCAGAGGGCCGGCGGCCGGTCGACCGGCCGGGAACACAAAACTGAAAATTCGCCCTCTTCTTCTAATTTCTTCCTTGATTTCGAGATACCTATATATACCCCCCCCTATTATTTTGTAACCAGTTTTGACATTTCTCTTAGCACAAAACCCTAGATATTTGTAACCTAAATTAGTCCCTAATTACTCTCCTAATCCTTCCCTAATCTAGTTTAGTTTCTCATTTCAAGTTGTTGAATCTAGTCTTTCATTTCAGTTTTGGGAGTTTGTATTGAAGACTTGGGTGAAGACATTCCCCCTATTCATCAATATAAGTTTTGTTTGGTATAAATTTCTCATCTTTTTTATTGTTTATGCAATTAATTTCCATTTCTAGTTTATTGTTCATCTTTTGATTGTTATCATTATTCTTCTCATAGCATAATGTTGATTGAACTCCCCCTTCTCTTTAGTGCTTTGATTCCCTTTACCATGTGTGAGTAGATTCCCTTCTAGGGTTTAGGGGGAGCCTAAGGGAGGATCATGTGGGGTAATTAGTTGGGTAATTAGTAGATTTGTGGTAATTATTTGGGTATTACCCATATGCGCACCAAGTGTTTGATGAAATGTGTGAACGAAAGTTGCCATTTTATCAAGCATGGTTTGATTTTCTCTTAAGCGACGGTGGTAGAGACGATTAGACTAAGTGTTTATATGGGTGATTTGAGACAAATGCGATGGCTTTGTTGATGATTATCGATTGTTGAGACATTAGCAATCGATTTTACTCGAATTTGTTACCCATTTGCTAGTTACCCGACTAACCCATTAATCCCCCTAAGGTGAACCCTTCACCCTAGTCTTTCCCTTAATTGTTTTCGTCTTTATTACTTAGCAATTACTTGTTTTTCCTAGTTTTTAGTTAACTTTCCAATCCGTCATATTTTAGGCTAGAATAGGATTCAATCGAACTAGTAGTTGACCCCACTATCCTCGTGGATTCGACCCCTTTATACTACTTTTATTGGGTTATTTTTGATGTTTGTTTTGACGACGAACCGATCATCAACTTCGGAGTTCATTCTTTATGCTTGAAAAACGTGCTGACATACTGTTGATTGATTCATTCTTCTCCATTGAGATGAGTTTGTACCTTTGAATGAGTACGTCAATCCTATGCTTTTTCACAAGGATATTACCTTCGTATGCAAGTTCAAGACCATCCCAATATTTTCTTGGCCGTACTACAAGACGAGAAACGATCAAGCTTAGTGCTTATCATGCTGTTTTGTAACAACGTCATGAGTTTAGTGTTTTTATTTGCCTTCCGGTAGTCAGCCTCAATATAGTCATTTTTGTCTTTCTCATAGGTTGTGCCATTTTCAGATGCAACCAGTATTTTGTTAGGACCATTTTGGATTGTCTTCCAACATTCCCAATCACGTCCCTTAATATAATGTTTCATCATGTTCTTCCAAAGACCATAGTTTTTCCCTTTAAAGATGGGAGCTTTTAGGTGTTTGGATTCCATTTCACACGAGATAAAAAAAGATTTAAAATAAGCAAAAATTAAAACGAATGGATCAGTCTCTATGCTGGTAGGCAATCAAGAGCACGAGGCTCTGATACCAATTGAAAAGTCTATTGATCCCAAATACTCAAGGGGGGGGGGGGGTGAATTGATTATAAATAAAGTATGCCTACTTTTTCGATTGTTTGTATAAGCGTGTAGTAGTAATACGTGGTTTGAATTTTTTGCTTAAATTCAACTCAACTAATTACTTTTAACGTGTATGAAAATAATAAAGGAAGTAAACAAACAAAAGAGCACGAGACAAGGGATTTTTCAAGCGGTTCAGTTTTACAACTTGAAACTTACGTCCACTATTTCTCGATTAATACTTTTAGTACCTACTCCGGATTACAAAGTTATCAACCCACTCGTACAACTAACTCTAGTTGTTACTCAAAGTTGACACCGTTAAATACTCGATTCAAAGTTGAGTATCGTTAAATACTCGATTCTAACTTACTTTAATAAGAAAGTGTTTTTTATTGTTCTTGGTGTTCACACAATTGAACGTATAAGAAACAAATCTAGCACTATTATCCAATAACGTGTTCTCAAAGTAACGTGCAAGAATAGGTACAACTTTTCGAAAACAATGCTTTGCAAAATAAAGATTTTGAAATATTTATCACAATGCAAAAATATAAAATCTAGTATGGAAAGCTTAGTTTTAAATGCATGGGAAGCATTCTTATTTATAGTAGAGAGGCAAACTAAGTTTTAGTTTTAAACCCTAGTAGTCGTGACCTTTCTTGGAGAATGAGAAAGATATTAGGTTAAATTTACAAACCCTAATAAGCCTAATGCCTCCCTTGTAAAATAAGGAAGATATTAGGTTTAGATCTTACATACACCCTAAATACACTTATGGTCAATCACGGGTGGCGACGGCTCATAGGCCTTGACCATGCCTGAAACCTTAGTCTATTGTTGGGCTTAGTAAGATAGATTAGGGTTTTGGGTTTGAACATGTATAAAACCCTAGATCGCATGACAACTCATAAGTTGTTTTACTAATGAATAGAGAAATCATAATAATATTTAAACTAAAGAAATTTAAACCTCAATCTACTGTAAATACTTTTCTTTAAAAAGATTATTTAAAATTATTTTCAAAAACCGTTTTGAAAATATATAACCGCCGCACCAAATTTTCACAGCTCCAAAGTTATAGTAAGATCACCTATAACTTTGAGCTTGGCAAGTAAGTTTTTAGTCAAAAAAGTTATAACTCAACTTCCCAAAATTACTATTGATATTAATATTATTGGACGACGACCTATATTACAAAATCTTCCTGGAGATCTTTAGTATGGTGATCATCACTTTATTTAATTCACGAGCTGTTCAGGTTGAGCTCCACAAGCTTCTTTAAGACTTCGTCTTGATCTTGAACTTGATAGTCACCAAAGTTATAGTAAAAACACCTATAACTTTGCTTCGGCATTTCCAAAGTTTAGTACAATGACCTATAACTTTGCTTCACCTTTGCCTCACAAATCATTAAGGTTATAGCTAAACTAGCTATAACTTCAGGTGCCTAACCATGCTTAATCTAACCAAGACTAAACAAACGATTACAAGCACAAAAATATATATTATACAAACATACATGTCATTATCAAAACATAATCATATAACTTTATGGTTCAATAGCCACCATATCCTGAAGGGTTCGGGTACCAAACTCGGCGCCCTATGGCTGAGTAAGGCAACCATACCCATGGCCGATCGAGGTTCCCCAGTCTGCCTAGTTCATCCCATAACAATCAAAAACCTCATGGTCACTACCAACTACACTCCACCACGCTGGCTGGGCTAAATTGGTTCCCACATTTTGCAAATGCGCCATCTCATTCATGTTCCTCAAGACTAAGGCATTTGTCAGATGCTCTGTCAACTCGCTAACACGCATACGAGGGTCATGCACCGTAGGATAGTGCGGGTACTGATAATAGGGTTGTTGATGAACCTGCTCGTTATGGACATACGGTTGTTCCACCACCATCTCCCTAACAACTCTAGCCTCTCGGGTAGGTAAGGCCGTTCTCTTACCACGGGTAGTCCCCGCGGGATCTGGCATGTCTACTAGGAGATGAGCTGGGACGATTTAGGTTTGGTGAGGTACTATCGATAGGTCGGGGTCTCGCCTCGCTAAATGGTCGGTAACGGGAAGGTCATCCTTGGCAGGTAATGTCAACCACAATCTCCCCCTAACCCTCCAAGCAAATACTCCCCCATCTAACTCTCTCAGCCACTACAGGCGGATGAGATAGTCCATATCAATTAAGGAAATGCCCTCAAACAAGGCCGGAAAATCCTCACTAGGGGTAAAGTCGTCCAGTCTCTGCGCCAGACGAGTCACTATCGCACCACAACTGAGGTTACAATGGCTAAGTCTCGGGTTGGTCATCTATGCCAAGCTAGAAATAGAAATCCCAGGGGCACTATGGTGGACTCGATCCTCCCTCCTAGGATTAAGGTAGGTGACCAATAATAATACTTCAGTGGAATTGAGCTTGCTTACATCATTCCTCCCATATAACAGACAGGTTAACATTCTTAAGAATACTCTCAAGGTCGGGTGCTGCACACCGTTGATTAAAAACGAGCTGACATTGGATTAAGGATCGTCCGGTGAAATAGGGAAAGTAGGTGGTAGCCCCCCAGCTCCAAGCCTATAGTCTCTACACTGTTCTCATTAGCCTTGCCTAAGCCTAAGTTCTCCGCTATTTGGTCTAGGGTCAAATTAAATTCGGTGTTCATTAGACGGAAGCCCACCGTCTTGCCATCCAAATCATACTTATAGGAGCTCAAGAACTCCAAGGTCAAGAACCCATAGGACTTCTTCCGAAGTCGGTACAAACCACTTAGACCCAAAGTCTCGAAGATGTGACTCGTGTCCTCCTCAATTCCCATGGTTCTCAAGATGTCCCGTTGCACACACCTAGTCGGCCTCGAAGGGTAAGCTAATAAGGCACGGAAGTCATCCTGCTGAGTAAAGTCACAAAATTTCACACTCGGATCGTCGGGTAATTGGGGCACAACCGCTGATTGGCTGGTTTCGCACCTCTCCGCCGTTGTTGCTGAATTGGTCCTCTTGTTGGGTCCTGCTCTGGCTCTAGTCATATGTATATTATGATTCCACAAGATTTTCCGAACTCGTCATAAATAAGAATGTTTGAAATTTCAGATTTTTAATTCAGCAGGCTCTGCTTTCGACGATCTTTTATTATTCAATAAGAGAATAAGAACTTTCAAAATATGAGATTGTTGGAAATCGTTCTTGATAGCATTATAAATAAGTTTTAACACAAATTTTTCAGATTTTCCACAAACTTTAGCCTATAGAGTGGAACAATTAGCGCTTTTAGGGAAAAACTCTATACTATTCTAGTAATTGATCGAAGGTTACCACATATTTTTAATGAGCTAAACAATAATACGGGGAACTCAAGGAATAAAACCTAGGTTTATAAAATCTACTAACCTACTACTTAATCTTTACTAAAGAGGAAGAAATTGAATATTTACCTTGATTGAATGAAAGATGGAAACACAAGACTAGCAAGGATTAAGATCCGGAAGGTAGCTTTAAACAATCTAGAGTTTCCAAGAGTTTTGAAAGAGAGTTTTTAGGTTGAGGGAATTTGGAATTGTGTCGAAATAGAAGAGAGGAGTGAAGATATAGGGTTTGAAGTTTTAAAACACGGAACCAGGTTTATTAGGGGCACTCGGTCGAGTGTCGTTTGCACATGGTCGAGTACAAGTTACTCGGTTGAGTGTTTATGGTACTCTGTCAAGTGTCTAAGTCTGATTCGCAACTGAATTTCTACAAATCAAACACTTGGTCGAGTGTCTTAGTCACTCGATTGAGTGAACCTCACTCGGTCGAGGACATAACGTACTCGGTCGAGTTCTCGCAAGTCAACCCAAACATTTAAAACAACGCTTATCACGAAGAATTTATTATCGTCCCTGCAACATCAATAATGTCGTTCGGAGTTCAGGGCGAAATTCCCGAGCTCGTCACGAATTAGTCACTATCTCACTAATTCCTACCACATAATTTCTTGGACGGTCCAACCACATTGGGCAACACACATATAATCTAGCACAATGTAACCACTAGTAATATCGCTCGAATTTATCAAGTTTCATCCCGTTGCATCCACACTACATCCTTAGTACCCCCAAGTATTTTATACAGTGAGTATGTCATAACAATCTTCTTGAGGTCAACTCTCTATCAATTACTAATGCTAACAATAACATAAATCTTGGTATTACATATCAAATCATACCGACACATGTTTTGGGGCATATCACCACCCACATACACATATGCAACAATTTCAATCAATATTATTAACAATAGGAACGATAGAATTGTGTCACATACTACCGCAATCATTTTCACACATGTCTCGTTACACATATATTTGTATCTATGACACACAACTTCACACATGCTTAAACATTCAATACACCATATAGACATGTTTCCACAACTTTCTACCCATTAACGGAGTTTCCGGCTTAAGCATGTTAGGGCCGAGATCTCGGAATAATGAGGGCGCCTTCTCATCCAAAATAAATATAGGAGGCCCCTAACACACATACACCTGTTTCATTGTATTTGATAAGTGAATATGTGTATGATTTTAACCCCCATTTTAGCTCGGTTTTGTATGTCATTTATGCTTTGTTAAGCCATTTTATGAGCTAATATTGTCTTCTAGGCGAATTCCTGTGTTCTAACCTGTTTTGTAGGGAAAGTGACGTTTCTACGCCCTTTTTCTATATTTCCGAGCATTTGCCTAGAACCCGACGATTTGAAGAAGCAAGCTTGACCATGTCAAAGGCATTTCAAGAAGGTTCACTAACTCAAAAGAGAGAAGGAGCAAAGACAGTTTCGTAGTTGTCGGAAGAGCAATCAATTGGGCGAAAGAATTCATCGCTTTACATCAAACCCTATCAATAAACTCGATTGGAGAGGTCAAGGGGGATGATGGAAGTCAATTCAAAGCAAAGGAAGATGAAACGTTAGTCAAGAGCTTCTAGATGTCCACTTACCCGATCGGGTAAGTGTGTACCCGATCGGGTATCCCTGCTGATTCGAGAAAACGGCTTCAACTTCCTATTTTTGTCCTATGTGTTTAATGCTCCACCTCTTCTCCACGAAACCCTAATGCTATATATAGATGCTCCAGCCCCTCTTCTCAAAGCATCCCACACAACACACAATCATCTACTTCTCACAACATCTCCTTTCTTCTTACATTTTCTCTTTAGTTTAATCTTTCTAGTTTAGATTATTTTCTTTTGTCTTTTGTTCTTAGTTTATTTCTGTCCATTTCATATCAAAACATTAGCTTAGATCAATAGGAATTTCAATCTTTGTGAACTACTTTGTTGGGTACAAGAGTTGTAATTCAAGGTACGATTATTCTATGCGAGGGATTTCTATTATCGTTATCACTTTCGTTGTTGATCGTCACCTAGGTACTCCTAATTTATCCTTTGTTTATTGTCCTTTATTGTTTTCTATTTTATTGTTATTTTCTATTCATATCATTTAGATTCATTTTCATGTTGTTATAATCGTAGTTTCATTTCTTAGATTGTCAAATAGCGTCGTTATTATCGCCATATAAAGAGTCTTAAATTATTGTTGAAAACCAACTAAACATGTCTATCCTAGTTTTCATTGTTAATATCATCTTTGACAAGTGAATATTTGTATGATTTTAACCCCCAATTTAGCTCGGTTTTGTATGTCATTTGTGCTTTGTTAAGCCATTTCATGAGCTAATATCGTCTTCTAAGCGAATTCCTATGTTCTAACCTGTTTTGTAGGGAAAGTGACGTTTCTACGCCCTTTTTCTATATTTCCGAGGATTTGGAACCCGGCGATTTGAAGAAGCAAGCTTGACCAAGTGAAAGGCCTTTCAAGAAGGTTCACTAATTCGAAAGAGAGAAGAAGCAAAGAAAGTTTCGTAGTTGTCGGAAGATCAATCAATTAGGCGAAAACAATCATCGCTTTACATAAAACCCTATCAACAAACCCGACTCAAGAGGTCAAGGGGGATTATGAGAGTCAAGTCAAAGCAAAGGAAGATGAAACGTTAGTCAACCGCTTCTAGATGACAACTTACCCGATCGGGTAAGTGGTGTACCCGATCGGGTAAGTGTGCTGATTCGAGAAAACGACTTCAACTTCTTATTTTTGTCCTATGTGTTTAATGCTCGACCTCTTCTCCATGAAACCCTAATGCTATATATAGATGCTCCAGCCCCTCTTCTCAAATCATCCATCTTACAATCCTCTTCTCTTCTCTTCTTACATTTTTCCTTAGATTAGGAGGAGGGGGAACTAGCCTCCCTTCTCTCATTTTCTTCTTCTTTAGTCTTTAGTTCTTATTTTATTTCTAACCTTTTCATATCAAAACATTAGCTTATATCAATAAGAATTTCATCCTTGTAATCTCCTTTGTATGTTTCAAGCGTTGTAATTGCTGGATCGTTTATTATGTGCAAGAATTTTGTATTATTGTTATCATTATCGTCATTGATCGTCATATAGGTATTTCTGTTTTATCCCTTGTTTAATGTCTTTATGTTTTCTATTTGATTGTTATTCTCTTTACATATTATCTTAGATTCATTTTCATGTTGTTATAATCGTAGTTTCATTTCTTAGATTGTCAAATAGCGTCGTTATTATCGCCACATATAGAGTCTTATAATATTGTCAAAACCAACTAAACATGTCTATCATAGTTCTTGTTAATATCATCTTAGATTAAGATATCGTCATGAGTAAGTAGTCACCTTTCTAGGGTGTAGGGTAGCCATGTTAGATTGATTAAAAGATGTTAATTGGATAAAAGAAATTGTGCCTTTAAAACGTTGTGTCTATGCATGTTTGGATTGTAATGATAGTTAATGATTTCTGGCCGGAAATCATAGACTAAAATGGAATTCTTTTCCAAGGTAGAGATGCGTGAATTGAATAGACAAAGCATGACATGGTAGATTAAGACCTAGTAAATCGCCTAAAAGCCTGCTAGACCATCTGATCTATGATTGTAATGAACACATCATTCTTACGAACTCACAATGAATTACTTGCATGTTCCAAATCCAATTTCATCAATATGTCAATCTACATGTGTGAACCTACTTCCTTAGATGCTTTTCATCACTTGTTTTTATGTTTTCATTTGTTTTTATTTTGTTTTCATTTATGCTTTATATTAGTTTAGATATCAAAATCCCAAAACCAAGAAAATTGTTAGATAAAACTCAATTGTGAAACGATTCACAATCCATAGGAAACACCATCTCCCTGAGGATCGACCCCTACTTCCCTAATTACATTAATTTGTTACTAGCCTAGTCTGGGTAAATTATCTTTGTATCGGGCTCGCGACAAACACGATCAATCTTAAACATAAACATTATCATGAGTGACTAGTCTCCTTTCTAGGATGTAGGGTAGCCATGTTAGATTGATTAAAAGATGACAATTGGATAAAAGAAATTGTGCCTTTAAAATATTGTGTCTATGCATGTTTGGACTTTAACGATAGTTGACGATTCCTGATCAAAATCATTGACTAGTATGAAATTCTTTTCCATGGTAGACATACGAGAATTGAATAGACAAAACATGACATGGTGGATTAAGACCTAGTAAATCGCCTAAAAGCCTGCTAGACCATCCGATCTATGATTGTAATGAACACATCATTCTTACGAACTCGCAATGAATTATTTGCATATCCTAAATCCAATTTCATCAATATGTCAATCTACATGTGTGAACCTATTTCCCTAGATGCTTCTCATTATTGTTAATTCATCATTTGCTTTATTGTTTTCATTTTAGTTTGCTTTTATTTTGTTTTTATTTATGTTCTTTATTAGTTTAGAATTCAAAACCTCAAAACCCATAAAATCGTTAGATAAAACTCAATTGTGAGACGATTCACAATCCATAGGAAATACCATCTCCCTGAGGATCGACCCCTACTTCCCTAATTACATTAATTTGTTATTAGCCTAGTCTGGGTAAATTATCTTTGTATTGGGCTTGCGACATGCCCGATCATTATTAGACACACCTACATTCATTGGGTTCATTGGTTTTAGTTTCCAAAATCGTCGCTCTGATACCACTTTGTAACACCCCCACTTTCCAAGGAGCCTTCAGCAAGACCTTCCTTGGTAAGCAAGGGCGCTACCATTTCGGTTGCCTGAGAAAGTGAACATCATAAGACAATATCGAAACATACTTATGTAAATGTATCACATAATTTAGTCCTTATTACACAATCTTACAAGCATAACTAAGTACAATCAACTTGTCTTAAGGACTCTAGACTCTGCAACAGTAAACGTAGTCATCGACTCATCGCATCCCAGCTATCCCCACATGATAATAAATATAGACCTGTAATCAATATGCTCCCTATCCCCAAATGGATCATCACAGTTTCAACAAAAATGGGTCAGTAACAAATATACCGACCAATGTACCAGAGAACAAAAGCAATCAATCGAGTAACGGAAACCAGAGGCCCACCGCAGCGGTTACCTCAGCAGCGTCAGGTTACCATCCATGACCTGCAAATCCACCAATTGATCCTAAAACGCAGCCATAGGCATCGAAATTCCATCTCACCGCAGTGAGACACCCGAAACATTAATGTGCACATCCCCCTCGCAGCTGGAGAAATACGAGGGGCGAACTCGGGGTGTGATCCGTCTCCCGACGGACGACCAAAATAGTAACCAAGTAACCACTCCAAACTCCAATCCTAACTCCATCATCATCATCAATCAATCAATTACAATATCATAATAATTCATCTTATCACAATGATTAATATACACAATTAATGAGTAGAGAAACCCTGTCTTTAGCGTTCCTGCACATCATTCGATGCGACATACACGTATAAGCATACAAATCCTTCATCTGAACCTACAAACAATACTACAATTCCTATCACAACTATGGTCACTAGTGCCTATAACAAACTATGAGGGAGATACTTACTTGATCCGTAACAAGGTGGTATCGCTCGCCGCTAAACTCCGACGATGATTCCCAAGGTGTTAGACTCCATAAGTAATAAGGTTTGGGAGATAAGGGGAGACTAGCTTTAGGTTTAGAGAGAGAAGAAAGAGAAAGGTTTTTATAAATATAAGATTAAAGTCGCAGCCTCCCGATATTTAACTAAAAAACGCGATCTGACTCCGCCACACTCGACCGAGTAAAAGAAACACTCGGACGAGTAAGCTTCACTCGGTCGAGTGCCATCAGCACTCGACCACGTACGGTCTATTAGGTTGAGTACTCTCCCATGAAGAGTACAAAGTCTCCCAATACTATCCTATGGATAGTCTCATAAGGTCAGGTCCATAAGGTTAAGGGTTCGTCAAAGGCCTCTAAAATACCGGGTATTACACTAGGGATGTGAGGGAGATGTACCTAAGGGCTGGGCATGCGGATGGATTGGCTGAGATGACTAGGGAGAAAAAGAAGGAGAAAGGGGAAAGGAGCGAGAAAGGTGGAATCATCACTGAATGAAGGAGGTGGGGGTAGTAAGAAAGCTACCGATTAGCAGTTCAAATCAAACTCAATAGGAGGAATGAGATATGAAAGGGGAGCTAGTAGTGGCCAGGGATAAATTAAGTCAGCTTTATTGTGATGTTAGAACTGTTACAAGCTGGGTCACAGGGGAGTGTAGAAGTGCGGCGAGAGGTGGATATGGAAGAGGGAGCTAGGGTCACCATCGCACCCTAGCTTCTACTCCTGGGAGAAGCGGTTTCTCGGGATCGTGGAGTAATCAATGAAACTACAACAACTACCCAAGGACCTTCAACAACAATTCCAACAATAATCAGAGTGGAGGATCTTACCTGAGGCCAAATAATTGAGGAAACCAGAGCAGCAATCGAAAGACAATTACATCAGCTAGCAGAGTTCAGGGTGGTACGAAGTCAAGTGGTAAGCTGTTTGAAATGGATAAAGAAACTACAGAGGGAGATGCTCACGTTGTTACGGGTACATTTCTAGTTAATTTTAAACCTTCCTATGTTTTATTTGACTCGGTAGCCACCCACTCATTTATATCTAGTAAGCATGCCAAGACTTTAGAACTGATTGACTATGATTTAGTAGAAGATAAAGTAGAAATACCATTGAATCCATAAATTGTACAAAATTGTATAGAGGTATTCCCATGATAGTTGGGGAAGTGATGTTTCCTATGAACCTAATATATTTTCCATTAGGGGAATTCGAAATAGTATTGGGGATGGATGGGTTGAGTAAATATCATGCCAACATAGACTGTCATTTGAAGAAGTTGTCTTTGAGGGGGCCTAAGCGTGTGAGAGTCTCTTATAAAGGGTGTACTGTGAGACCTAAGGTGAAGTTAATTAATTCTATTACATTGAAAGCTTGCTTAAGAAAGGGGGAATAATTGATCTTGTGTCACTTATGAGATACCCGTGGGGAAGAGTTAAATGCCTAGCATATAACTGTGGTGAATGAGTTTTTAATTTGGATGTCTTTCCTGATGATATTCTTGGGTTACCACCTAGGAGAGAGGTAGACTTTAGTGTGGAGCTGAAACCTGGAGCGGGACCTATCTCAAAAGCTCCTTACTGTATGGGACCAAGGGAGTTGGAGGAATTAAAGAAACAACAAGAGGAATTGCTAGATAAGGGATATATTAGACCAAGTGTATCACCATGGGGAGCACCTTTATTGTTTCTGAAAAAGAAAGATGGAAGCTTGAGGTTGTGTATTGACAATAGAGAGCTGAATGGGGGTGAGGATTAAGAATAAATACCCATTAGCGCGTATCGATGACTTGTTTGACTAACTTAGTGGTGCGGGTTTCTTTTCTAAGACTGATTTGAGGTCGGGATACCATCAGTTGAGAATAAAGGATGGGGACATACCTAAAACTGCCTTTAGGACTCGTTACGGTCACTATAAGTTCGTTGTTATGCCATTTGGGTTGACTAATGCACCGACAGTGTTTATGGACCTGATGAACCCATGTTTAGTCCTTATTTGGATCAGCTTGTAGTCGTTTTCATTGATGATATACCGTGTACTCTAAGACGCGGGAAGAGCATAAAGAGCATTTGAGGGTGGTGTTACAAACCTTAAGGGCAAATGAGTTGTATGCAAAGTTGGGTAAATGTGAATTTTGGCTTGAAAAAGTGGCATTTTTAGGACATGTAGTGTCCAAGGAGGGTGTGTCTGTGGATCCGGGGAAGATTGAGGTTGCGTCAAATTGGGAGAGACCGAAAAATGTGGCAGAGGTGAGAAGTTTTATAGGTTTGGCGGGATACTACATGAGGTTTGTGAAGGACTTCTCGAAGATAGCAAGACCTATGACTAATTTAATAGAAAGAAGAATAGGTTTAAGTGGAATGTGAGATGGCATTCCAAACTTTAAAAGAACGCCTAACAACAGCTCCAATCCTTGCATTATCTGTTGGGATTAAGGATTTTGAGGTGTATAAAGATGCAAAATGGCAAGGTTATAGCTTATGGCTCGCGACAGTTGAAACCATACGAGGAGAACTACCCAACCCTTGACCTGGAATTAGGAACAGTAGTGTTTGCTTTGAAATTATGGAGACACTATCTTTATGGTGCAACCTTTAAAGTATTCTCGAACCACAAGAGTCTGAAATACATCTTTACCCAAAAGGAGTTGAACATGAGGCAGATGAGATGGTTAGAGTTGATAGGGGAGTATAATATGGAGATAGTGTACCATGAAGGGAAGGCAAACGTGGTAGCAGATGCATTGAGTAGGAAGGTGGTACATTAGTTGGGAGTATCCTTGTCTAGGATGCGACTGCGAGAAGTGGTGGAGAAGATGAGCATCCACGTGATTTAAAAGGGAGGCATGATGGGCGAATTGACATTAGAGCATGCACTATATGAAGATATTAGAGGACTGCAGTTGGGGGACCCCAAATCATGTTGTGGAAAGAGAGTATAGAAAAAGGGGAAATAAATATAATTTCAATCCAAAGAAGGATCCTTACGGAGCGCATTCTACTTCTTACTCGGTTCATCTAGGTGGGGATAAGTTGTATAAAGACTTGAAGAAGACATTCTGCTGGCCTGGGATGAAGAAGGAGGTCGTAGAATTTGTCTTTAAATGTCTTAATTGTCAAAGAGTGAAAAAACATATAGGCCACAAGGAAAAGTGCAATCCTTAGATTTACCTGAGTGGAAGTGGGCATCCATTTCTATGGATTTCATAGTAGGTCTGTCGAGGACTCAAAAGGGGAATAACATGATCTGGGTGATAGTGGATCGTCTCACAAAGACATCTCACTTCATCCCAATGAAGGATACATGAAGTAAGACGGATTTGGCTTTAGCATATAGAAAGAATATTGTGAAATTGCATGGGGTGCCTAAAGATATTATTTCAGATGGTGATCAGGCTTTATCTCGAGATTTTGGCAATAGCTACAGGACTCTTTGGGTACATATTTGAAAATGAGAACGAGTTTTCATCCAGCTACTGATGGTCAGACGGAAAGAACGATTCAAACCTTGGAAGATATATTACGGGCGTGTGTCATGGAGTTTGGGGGTTCATGGGAGGACATATTGGAATTCATTGAGTTTGTTTTACAATAACAGCTAACATGCTAGTATTGGCATGACACCTTTTGAGGCTCTATATGGAAGAAAGTGTAGATAAAGGCTGTCATTTTGGGCCCTCAGATGATTCAAGATATGGTGGAGCAAATGCAAATCATTAGACAAAAGATGAAGGCGGCTCAGGATCGCCAGAAGAGTTACGCTGAGTTGAGAAGGAATAACATCGAGTTTGTGGCAGGTGACAAGGTCTTACTTAAAGTGTCACCAATACGGGGAGTAATGAGTTTTGGGAAGAGGGGAAAGTTAAGTCAGAAATATGTTATTCTGTATAAGATCTTGGATAGAATTGGGGAGGTGTCCTATCGTTTGGCACTACCCCAGCACTTGAGCGGGTCCGCAGCGTGTTTCATGTGGCGTAGTTGAGAAAATATGTAAGTGACCCTACACGTGTTATTGAGCCCGAGACAGTGGAGATGGATACTACCTTGACTTACGTGGAAACAACAAAGGAAATCCTTGATCGAAAAGTGATAAAAACTCAGAATGGTGAGACCGTGTTGGTAAAGGTGTGCTGGCCAAATCACAATGTGGAGGAGGCACCTTGGGAGGCTAAGGATGCAATGAAAGAAAAATATCCTCACTAGTTTACTCTGGTATGACTTAGTTTTCGTGGCCGTAACCTTATTTTTAGGAGGGTAGAATGTGATATTACGTATTTTTGTGTGTTCTTGTGACTCAATCATTTCATTATTCCTTAGTATTGGCAAAACGTTGTTGCGAGTTGTGATTAATCCTTAGCATTGGCAAAACTTTGTTGCGAGTTGTAGTGCTTCGTGTAGTGTGCATCACATGTGACGATGATTGATAAAAGAGAAAAGAGCATAATGGTGATTGCGTTGTGCCTTGTGCGTGTGTGATGCAAACTTCGGGACAAACTTCTTTTAAGGGGGGAAGATTGTAATAACCGTCATTTATATAGTATGTGTTAATAGCGTGTCGGTGCATGAGAATGGTTTGGTTAGCCTATGAGGGGGACTAAAGACCCATCTCGTTCGAGATGGGGGATGTCTCGGTCGAGACAAGCCTTGTCTTGGGAGAGACGAGTTCCAGTAGCTAGCTCGCGCGTGTTCTATTTTCCGGAACTAAAATTATTAGTTATTGTTTTAATAAAATATACTCCCAACTCGACTAAACTACTCTTACCCTAATTAAACCCTCTCCGAACCGTGCTTACATTTTCTAGATTATTCACGACTCAAAAACCTAAAACCCTAATAAGAGAGATGAGGCTTCTAATTGGAGATCTAGGGAGAATAGCTCATCAATTCCTTTGATCCTTCGGTGGTAAGTTCTAATCACATTTATTATACTGTAATCTTGAACTATTATTATGTTTAGATCATCTTATGCCTAGATTAATGAATTTTAATCCTTAGAGACCAATCTAGGAAGATGATGAATTATAATTTGTAATAGTTAGTGATTAGATTCGTTATTATATGATTGTAGGCATCAGTTTCGTAGAAGAAAGGTTTTAGATCTTGCGTTTGCTTGTGAATGAATAATTACGAAAAGGTAGGGTTTCGTCCTACTCAACGTATGCCTGGAATAGACCCGTGTTAGACGAGACACGACCATCTCGGGCTAGACAGGGGCGTCTCGGTCGAGACATGCCTGGTCTCGAGCGAGACAGGTCAATTGTTGTTGTTGTTGTTGATCGAATTGGTTTTTGTATGATGAATAAATATGTTGTATGGCATGTAGTGATTGGCATGAAGGTTGTATGCAAGTTAATATGAGTTTACTAATTGATACGATGGTTGTAAGAATATTTGATATAAGCTGTATTGTGAATAATGATGATTGTGTTATTGAGAAGCCGATCTGTGGATCGAGGAGGTCGTCAGGAGTTTGGAAGTTATACTTATGTCGAGTTACCGATCTACGGATCGGGGAGGTAATCATGAGTTCGGAACTTATATGTATGTATTGTTATTGTGATGCCAACCTGCAGGTTGAGGAGGTCGTGAGAGGATCAGAGTAATATGAGTTATCACTGAGTATTATCGGTTATTGAGGAGTAGGGTTGATGATTGTCGTGATGTTCATCTTACTACATAATATGTTACCCTACTCTACCTTTGGATGACTGTGTGTGCTTGCTTATTCTTATTTCTAAACTTCTGCGGTGATCCACTTGATAATTTGTGATCATTTGGTGAGCAGAGTCGAACATGTTTGCAATAAGCGTGATGTGCCTTGGTTGTGGATGGGGAAATTGGGACGTGACAGACGAGACAATTAGAGGAGTCATCACCATTAGATTTATAATTTAGTTATTTCAAATAAAGTCTTCCGCTTATCTAATCAGTTAAACAGTATTTGATATATGATTGTAAGACGGTATTTATTTATGCAGTTTGGTTTAAGAAATTTAAGTTAAAGTACTCATATTGTTATCTTTGATATTATTACCTCCCTGAGATGGTAAGAGCCTTAGTTAACCGTGAATTTTTTTGCTAAAGGCTCTTTGTTAAATAGGGGTGTTACATAGAAGGAATAAAACATTACACAAATAATACCCTGAAGTAGGAGCTAGAGGATTCGTAGTGCCTAACTTGCTAATAAGATAACTAAATCGAGAGATACTCAAGGCTTTGGTGAGAATATAAGTTATTCGACCGATGGTGAAAACACGAGAGAGTGTAATAAGCCCGTAACAAATGTCGTCATGCACAAAATGATAGTCAACCTCAATATATTTGATACTTTAATGAAAAACTGGATTTTATGCATATACGAAGCTGACATATGGTTATAGTAAATGAATGCCACCTCAGGACGATGAATACCAAGCTAAGAAGAAGACTTTTTAACCGTTTTATCTCACATGTAAGAGTTGATGTCATACATCGGGAAGATCTCACTTTTTCTATCTCACTAAAAGCCTTATCACCTACAAAACTTGTCGGACAACTTTTGCGTGTTTGACACGTTCACGCCTCGGTCCCAAAAACTCGGATCGACTTAGGGACGGCCCGCATTATTGAATATGCATTGCATGTTTGTTGTATGCGTGAATACATGTCATATAATTTCATTTATACACATATATTTGTCATGCCCATGCTAACAGCGTTCATGTTCATCCCGTGACCCGGTTTTTTATTCTTTAGCTCGTGTCATTGCATATGGGTGATCTTTCGTGAGTCTTTCTGTGAGTTAGTGTGAGTGACGAAGTTGTCGGGAGTCGAACTTTTGCACTCGTCGACTCAGCCGTCAAATATTTCACTTATACACTATGGTGTCCATTTGCTTATGCTATACATAAAGACTTGCATGTTTGTCTCCTTGCAGGCCCCTGGATACGGCGATGTATGTCATGTACCACATGGAGACCTCTTGACTAGACTTGTGGCTCCTTGTTATAACTAGGTGTGTCAGTGTGCCATGTACCGCATTAATTATTCGTCTCCTTGTGGACCCCTAGCCATGGTAATGTGGGTCTTGTACCGCATTAAGATCACTCAGCCCTTAGCATTAAAGTCGATCGACAAAGTGGTAGTAGGGTCGGTCTTGGACGTCTCAATGTTGAACGACAGTAAGTTGATCAACTTGTGTGAGTCGTGTCGATCGATATAGCCTAGTTGTCGATCGACCAAGGAGGCGTGTCGATTGACATATACTAGGTGTCGATCGACCGGAGAAGGGGTGGTGATTGGCGGGGCAAACGACCTTTTTGATCGACTTTTGGGAGCTTAGTTGATCGACCAAGCTAAGCAAGTGGAGGTGTTTGTTGTGTTTTGGAGTTTCCTAATTTCTATTAAACTTAGTTTATTTTATTAAATGCTACATGAAACTATCAATACCCTTGTTGCACCCATCTTAAAACATTTTTGCTTTTAATTACAAAACACAAAAGAGATCTTTTGGGAGACTTTTCTAGCAATCTTTCAACACCTTCATCTTTGTTATTGTAAGTTGGTTTTAATTTTATTCTTTAATTCATAGTATTTATCTTTAACTACTTAGTCTGTGTCTAGATTAGTTTAATTACTTAATTAGTAAATCCTAGACTTGGGAATTGGGGGAATTAGTGTATTTGTTTAAGGAATTGATTTTTTATGCCATAGTTATTGAATATATCTTATATGTGTTGTGTAGACGAAAAATTCATAGTGGAATATTAGTAATCGTTCGCGTTAAACGGAATATCCATTGCTATCAGGTAGGGATTATCCTACTTAACTTATATAATGCCATGGTTGTGTTAAATTGTGTGAATTGAATTGAGATGATGATTGGATATTTTTTGTATGTGAATTGTGTTCAGAATGGCATGATTGACATTGTTACATATGGTGATGAGATTGATATGAATGAGTGTGGCATGTTGATATAGATATTTGATATTTGATATGAAATACCGATCTGCGGATCGAGGAGGAAGTTAGGCGCCAAGGGGGAAATCATATTGTATTTGCACTGTTCTTCTAAATACCGATCTGTGGATCAAGGAGAAAGTAAGTTGGTAAGGAGGATGATCATGATGCCGATTTGCGAGTCGAGGATGGTGTAGGCGTCGGGTATGATCTTGCATCTTGTATTGTTTATTGTGTTATGATGTGGTGTGTGATATTTCCTACTCAACCTTTGGTTTTCGCTTGTGCTTTCTTTGTGTCAAATTATATGTCAACTCTGTGATGAACCAATTGATATTTCCAGCAATTGGGGAGCAGTGAGTCAAGCAGTTAATGATTGTTAGCTTTGGATGATGTTGTGGGATGCGGGACGATACGAGTTAGAGGAGTTGGATTATTTAGTTGACTATCATTATACTATCATTTATTAATTAGACTTCCTCTTCTTTAGTAATTCAGTACTTTCATTTATTTAAGTTGGAGATGTAAGACTTTTAAAGTTAAGGTTTGAGATAGTCCAGGGCAATTATGTAATTTTAATTTAAAATACCTTTTATGGTTACCTTTGATATTATTGCCTTAAGAAACTGAGATGGTAACAGCCGTATTTAATCAGGAATGTCTTGCTAAAGGCTCTTAGTTAAGTGGAGATGTTACAAAGTGGTATCAGAGCGAACGATCCTAGGGCATCAACCAATGAACACAATGAATATAGGATGAGTCTAAATAAAATGAACCATTGGTAGGAACTGCTAGGGGTCTCACTTAGTACGGTTAAGGAGACGTCCTTATTACGCACCATGGCCTTTTCAGTTCTGAACCAGTAATTGCGGGTAGTGTAAAGAGAGGGGTAGCTAGAGTGTGATGCTATGTGAAATTAATGTGTTACAAGCTTGTGGGTCCATGAGAAGTTGTGACTTGTTATGAGAATGAGTTAAGATTTTATGATTTAAATATGATCTTATGAGATATGGAGGATGTGGTAGAAGAGTAATGTTGTGGAAAATTTTCTCATGGATGCATGAACTTGATGTGATTTGATAATATTATTAAGATGCAAAGATAGAAAGGAATTGTTATGAATGACATAGGATGTGACAAGAAAGAATGAAAATGTCGAATGTAGAGATGAAACATAGAGAGAAAATGTTCTTGAAAACCTAAATTTCTGTGCAACAACGACTGTAATTAAAGGAGTAAATTTACTCCAATTCACAAAAGAAGACATCAAATCAGAGCTAGTTTTCTGCAATAATTATGTTTATTGTTACATATTGGGTGAAAATCCTCCAATTGATGTTATAGAGAGATTTATGTATCAGGTTTGGGGGGAATTTGGCAATGATAGAGTATCATTCATGGATAATGATATTTTTTTAGTGAGGTTCACCCAACGTGATAGTAGAGCAGCATTACTAGATTCGGGATTCTACCTGTTTGACAACAAATCGGTTATAATTAAACCTTGGAATGTGGATGTTGAACTGGTTAAGGAGAAGGATGAGACTGTACCTATGTGGGTGAAATTGTTTGGCATTCAACTGAAATTTTGGGGGAATTGTTTGCCTGCAATTGCAGGGCTTGTAAGAAAGTTTATTCAATTAGACAAGGCTACGACGGAAAAGGTGTGTCTAAGTAATGCTAGAGCTATGGTTGAATTAACTGTGGATCAGAAACTTCATGATAAGATACATTCCCTTGATGAGAATGGGAAAGTAATTGTTGTGAAATTTTAATATGAATGGAGACCAGTTACCTGCACTAGTTGCAAAGGAATGGGACATGAGGCTAATCAATGCAGAAAACCTATAATGAAGAAGGGAATTGTGTCAGGGCCAGGCCCTAATGTTAGAGAGATAACTAAAAAAATGTGGAAACCTAAACATTTTGAATAGAGGAATGAAATGGTGACTCATTCAACTGGCAATCTCCTGGGTTTTCCCCCTATAACAACAATAAGGGTGAGTCCTATGGTAAAAGGTACCCCAGCAAAACAGATAATGAAGAGAAATAGGCAGAAGAGCTTGGTGAGAGTAAGGCTATCTGAGAAGTTTAGTAAGTATAAATTATTGGATGCTTTGAATATTACTAAGGAAAGAGTAAAAGAGAGTGGAAAGGATCCTCCTGATGCTCATCAAAATGCATCTTATTGGATTCTGGAATGTTAGGGGTCTTAATGACCCGAATAAACAAAAAGTTGTTAAGTGGTTTATGCATAATAATGGTGTAGGCTTATTTGGGATTTTGAAGACTAAAATTAGACCTAATAATAAGAGTAATAAGGAATTTACTTTCTATGAGGGTTGGAGTGTGTCTACTAACTGTAGATGGCATAAAGGTGGCAGAATCTGGATTTTATGGAATCCTAGATGTTTTGATGTGCAATTTCTTTCTTATAATGCTCAGTATATTCATATGTTGGTTCAATCTAGGGTTGATTCGAGGCAATTCTATTTGACGATGATTTGTGCTTTAAATGGTGTGAATGAAGGGATGAAGTTATGGATATTTTTGAAGAGTGAAGCTAGAAACTGCAACATTCCTTGGTTGTGGACTAGGGATTTTAATACTGTCTTATCTCATGTTGAAAGATTAGGAGGTAACTCGACTGAAGCTGGGATGGAACATTGTCAAGAATGTGTTTCTCTTTGTGTTATGGAGGATATAAAAGCTACTGGAGCAGTGTTTACATGGTGCAATGAACAGATTCCTTCAGAAAGGGTTTATAGCAGGCTTGATAGAGCCATGGGTAGCCAGGAGTGGATTGATCAATTTGGTGACTATGTTTCCCACATTCACCTTGAAGGGATTTTTGATCACTGTCCCTGCACTACTGTGGACATGAGAACTGAATTGAGAGGAAGTAAGAGCTTTAAATACTTCAATATGTGGGGAACTTCAAACCTGTTTCATAGTAGTGTTGAGAGCACTTGGAGAATGAGAGTGTCTGGCACTAATATGTTTGATGTGATTAAGAAATTGAAGGCTTTGAAACCTGTCCTAAAACACCTCAATAAAACTTGCTTTACTGATATTGAGAATAATACCAACATAGCTGGGGTTCTTTTGGAGGATATACAAAACGATCTTGTTGAGACTACATGGAACTTAGATCTGATTCAAAAGGAGATGGAATTAGCCAATGATCTTAAGGAATTAGTTTCAGCTAGACACAGTTTTCTCATTCAAAAAGCAAAAGTGCAATGGTCATTGGAGGGAGACTTGAATACCTCTTATTTCCACCATGCTATTAAAAGGAGAGTGCTACTGAATAAACTCATTTAGATTGAGTGTAGATACCTCGTTTATACATGCCGCATGTTTGGTACGCGAAACGGTTTATGACAATTCGTAATTTTATCGTCAACTGATAGCTCAAACACTTGTGTCTACCCCTTGGTCGTCATCTACGCGCCGGTACGGTCGTTTTGACAGTCATTAGAGTTCATTTGGAGTCCGGGTCGAAAACCGCTTCATTTTCTATAAACCATTTTAAAACTCCGAGTCGTAATGCTCTAGAATATTATGGATATATTTTATTATATATTTCAAATTCTATCTTTTTAATAAAACTATCTCGTATTATATTTTAAATTGGAAGTGTAGATCAACCACAATTCTGTAATAGAAACGTGGGAATCTTTCTTCTTTAGCAGGAAACTTCTGGGCAAATGACGCAGCAGGTTCTGCGCCTCTTCGAAGGATCGCAATCCTGCTGCGCTCTTGTCCAGCCTGTTCTATTCCAAAGTTTGAGTTGTTCTACAACTCCTCCATATTTATCTACTATGAAAGGAGATGCCCGTTCTCACTTTTAAGACACGCGGGTATTCTGCCCCTTCTCTTCTCTCTTTGCATTCTAGACCTTGCTCTAAGCTATCGACATCTACGTGCTTGATCAATCGACCACATAAGCTCAGATCCTTCTGGGTACCCGTCACGTTTTGCATTGACCGACCAATTTGACTACTACACAACTAATCAACTTAATCAATCAACTTTAGCCTTTAACAAGGGCACTTTCTGCATACATTCGAGTCGAGCTATCGCTAAAATGCAAATTAGTTAATCTCGTTTTGTCAACATGTAAGTCTGAGGGTGTAAATCCCGCCTTTTTATTATTTATTTATTTATTAATGTAAGATTCACGTCAGATATAGATTCAAAACCGATTTCAAAGTCAAAACCTTTTCATAAAACCTTTTTAGTAGTCATTAGACGTCGAGAAGAAACGCAGGAGCACATGCGCCTCTTCGAAGAGTCGCATCATCTGCTGCGCCTCTTCCAGAGGCTGCCTACTCCTGCTGTTCTTCTTCTTCCTTTGATTTCTACGTCTTTGCTTTTCTTTTTTTATTTTCTTTGTTTATAAACATAAATCACATTTTATATTTTATAAATCGTCTTGTTCTTGGCTTAGATCCCTAATAATTCAATATTAGCCGGTTTTCGTCCTTGAATCAAATTCGGGGTTTAGAGATTCGGTTTGCTCATATCAAATCTCGAGATTCGTTATTGATAAATTAATAGTGTAATTTAATTAATTAAAATACTTTTACTCGAGTTTTAGATCGACAATTAATTGCAAATACCAACGAACATTAATTGATTGCGATTCTGGCTTCACAACCAGAACCCAACTCAAGAACAGACAGGTGCTGCGCCTGTTCTGGGTTGGTTTCTGTCTCTGAACTTTATTTCTCGCTTCGACGTAGTTTAATTATGTAACTAATTGACTATTAATCATAATATCGCCCTTAATCTGTCCTTTTAATCTTTTCTCTTTTCTTCAAACATCCGTTTTGGGTATATTTCCGATATAGATCCCGTATTCATTGTAATCAACTGTAATATTTATTTTATAGTTTATTTAATCATAATAATTGTATGATTCATTGTATGATTTCTTTGCCTTTCACATGCAATTAATGAAAGTCCATAGACCTTAATTAGACTCCTCTAATTAGTTACTAAATTACTTGTTCATCAAGAAATTTCCTCGCATAGAAATGGAAATTAAATGGAAATTAAATGGGCACAATAAGAACTCTTCTTATTGATCTTGAGCTATAAAGAAGGATGATCCAAGAACAATCTCCAAATTAGAAGACCTCCTTCAAGTTGCACCAAGATGATACCAAATAATCTAATCTTATTATTAACTAGATAGATAAAATACTACCAATATTAGTATATATTACTACACTAGTAATACTTAGTAAATATTAGTATTATTAGAGTTTAGTGAGAGGTTGAAGTTTTAGAGAGATGTAGAAGAAAAACAAGAATGAATTAAGAAGAAAAATGAACAACAAATGTCCTATTTAAGGACAACATGGCCGGCCCTTACATGCTAAATGTAGGGTGATTTTTCTTCTCATGCAAGGTGGTGGAGTGTAGTATTGAGTGGAATGATTTTTGGTATACTATTCATGTCATAATCACATGTGACTTGTGAGTATGAACAAAAGCAACCATCATTACCATCACTACTACTATGACCGGCCACATGTGGCCTTTTATGGTCCATTTTAATTTTTGATATTTGTCCCATAAATACTTACTCCCTCCTATTCTGAGCAATGTTCCCCCTTTCCATTTTCGTCTATTCACAATACCTTCCCCCTTTCCCTTTTTAGTAAACTTTTATACTTATTTTAATCACATTACCCCACTACAATACCCCACAATACCCATACTTTATCTTATTTTAATCACCTTACCCACAACAATAATTATTTTAATCACTTCACTCCACAATAATACCCCACAATACATTCCCTCTCTCCAATCACCTTACCCCCACTACATTACTTTTGCTTATTTAATTTAAAACCTTAAAATTTGTGTCAAATGGAAAGGGTATGCTTAATTATCTTATATTATTAAGTGTTAATTTGATCATATAACAATTATATGACACAAATTAATAAATAATATGTACTTAACATTTAAGTGATAATTTACCATTATATCAATATATATTGGGTCCCACAATGCTTAGTTAATTTATTTTACAACTCCTTGTAAATATAATTAACTAATTTCCTCTATCTCAAAATATATGTAAAACCTCAACTAATTTAATAAATTAACGATTAATTACTAAGATATATCTTATTTAATCATATTAAAATAAGATATAAATTTATTAGTCAATTATAGCATAATTGAAAAATAAACTTAAACGAATTTGAGTTCTTAACTCAATTTCTAACAATTAGCTCTCGTACATATCAAATATATGTAATGGACTAATCAACTGTATCATATACAAATAATTAGTTATTATTTGGATTTCATCCTATAGGTGTGACCGAAAGGGATCAGTTGATCACCGCCGTCATACAACAATAACGTCAAACTCTAGTCAGCCAACCGTTATTGATTTACGTTAATCAATTGACTAATCATATATATATAGTCAATAAATATCCCAATTATATTACTTAATGAGATTTAATATGTGGCGGACTATTGTGGAGGACACCTACTTTAACAATCTCCTACTTGTCTGACACAAGTGTGTGTCACCAATTCTCTTGTCTCTTTATCACATCTCTCACTCAACGCAAGGTGTCTTTCAGGTCGCACTTACAATTGCTTATATCTAGAGTGGTTTTCTCGATAGGGAGAGTAACTGTCTGACCGGAAAATCTACCATAGATCTCTTTCCGAGCGTGGCCACGCATTTACAGTAACTACTCCTCGAGTGGCCTAAAGATGTTTGTTTCGAACGTGGGTGGACAATTCCTGTTGATTCATCTACTCTGTATGATGCAGATCACCATGACCCAGAAGATGTCCATCGGCCTCCTTTTACGGCATGACCTAGAACACCAACCAAAACCAATCGGAAACTGCACCGACTCAGATAGACGGTCGCCAGTCAAAAGAATCGACTCATAGGAATAAGATAGAAGACCCTGTCACGACCAGGCATCAATTAATTGATTTAAGAGTCTCTACAAAGGTCAATGTACGACAGAGTGTCATACACTCTCTCTATGTAATCGACCAGTCATTTCCATTACCCCATGGTGCTTAACCAACCATCGATCGACTTACAATCTAGTCACTTCGAGACGTCACCTCATTGAGTGACTAGGGACAAAATACTAAGTTCCTCCTATGCACTTGAATAGGGTCCAACATTGTCTTACAATCTATTCGGATAAACAAAGTATTAAATTTAGTCAAACTAAATAAAAAAGTTTATAATAAAACTTGAACAATGAATGCAATTATCATATATGAAATAATTAATACAACATTCAATTATTACATATTACATAATCTAAAGGAAATCTGGTACTCGTCTCAATCCCATTGTGACGATATGACCATCATGCTTAGCCTTTGATAAAGACTTGGTTAAAGGATCATCAATGTTGTCATCTGTCCCAACCTTACAAATGTCAATTTCCTTTCTGTACACGTAATCTCTAATTACATGATATTTCCTAAGTAAATATCTAGACTTATTACTAGACTTGGGCTCTTTTGCTTGAAAGATAGCCCCATTGTTATCACAATAAATCGTGAAAGATCTTTGGTAGTAGCGACTACCGCTAGTCCTTCCAAAAATTGCCGAATCCACACAGCTTCCTTTGCAGCTTCAGACGCTGCAAGGTACTCTGCTTCTGTTGTAGAATCTGTTGTAACGCTTTGCTTGAAACTCTTCCAGCAAACAGCTCCTCCATTCATCATATAAACATAGCCGGATTGGGATTTCATATCATCCCTATCTGTCTGGAAACTGGCATCTGTGTAACCCTTTACACGTAACCCGTAAAACAGAAGCTCCGTCGGATGAGGACCGAATGGGCTCTTAAGATCAAAGAAGAGGTCGATAAGCAATTCACAGCCGGGTTCATCAAATTTTTTGAGTGCTTTGACTGGGTAGCTCACGTAGTTCCCGTACCCAAAAAGGATGGGCGAATCCGGGTTTGTGTTGATTTCAGAGACTTGAACAAAGCGAAACCCAAGGACGACTTTCCTTTACCACATATCGACATATTTGTAGATAATACAGCCAATCACGCATTGTGTTCCTTCATGGATGGGTATGTCGGGTATAATCAGATCAAAATGGCCGAAGAAGATATGCATAAGACAACTTTCGTCACCCAGTGGGGCAGGTATTGCTACACCGTTATGCCATTTGGGCTAATTAATGCCGGAGCTACGTACCAACGTACCGCGACCACATTGCTACACGACATGATGCATAAAGAAGTAGAGGTGTATGTAAATGATATGATTGTCAAATCCAAAGACAGGAAGGGACACATCGACAACCTTCGTAAATTCTTTCTCAGATTGCGCAAGTACAACATGAGACTCAATCCTCATAAGTGTGGATTTGGATTAATATCAGGCAAAGTTCTGGGATATGTCGTCAGCCAAAGGGGAATAGAAATTGAAGCATCCAAGATCAAAGCCTTAATCGAAATGCCACAACCCCAAACAGAGAAGAAGGTAAGAGGATTCCTGGGAAAGGTGCAATATGTGAGTCGGTTCATATCGAAGCTAAAAATGATCTGCGAACCTATTTTCAAAAAGTTAACGAAAACAGATCCTACCATATGGGATGATGACTGTCAAAAAGCATTTGACAAAATTAAGGAGATATTGTCTAAACCACCAGTGTTAATGCCTCCCCAACGAGATCAACCTCTTGGTTTATATCTCACAGTCACAGAAACAGCCATGGGGGCTATGCTCACACAGACCGTCGAAAAAGAAGAAAGAGCTATCTACTACATTAGTAAGAAGTTCTTAGAATATGAGTTTAAATACACACCTCTCAAAAAGACGTGCCTCGCTCTTGTGTGGGCAACGAAGAAGCTATGCCAATACATGCTTAGCTACTCCGTCAAGGTGTACTCCAAAATGGACCATGTCAAATACCTTTTCGAGAAACCCATCCTCAATGGACGTTTGGTAAGATGGACCTTAATGCTCTCAGATTTCGACCTCAAATATGTACCTCCGAAAGTTATAAAGGGACGCGCCGTTGCTGACGTTTTCGCAGACATTCCTATCAACGATGCCCAAACATTGGACATGTGGTCATTTCCAGACGAGGACATACCACAGACTTGTATGGACTCCTGGGACCTTTATTTCGATGGCGCATCTAACTTAAGAGGATTTGGAGTAGGAATATTGCTCATTTCTCCTGAAGGCGAGCATACACCACTATTTGTCGAACTCGACTTCGAGGTGACAAATAACGCGACAGAATACGAAGCTTGCCTCATTGGTCTTCTAGCGGCAGTTAGTTTAGGCATTAAAAATCTTCGGGTTCATGGAGACTCCTCCTTGATCAACAACTAGGTTACGGAATCATGGAAAATTCGAAGTGAAAGTCTAGCACCCTATCAGGTTAGGATAAATCAAGTCGCCCAATTCTTTGATCAAGTCACTTATCTACACCTACCTCGGGAAGAAAATTAGTTTGCAGACGCTCTTGCAAAACTTGCAGCCTTGATCAACATGTGGGACAACATGATCGAAATGCCTTTATGCATCGAACGACGGTCAGAACCAGCCTATGTGCACCAACTTACAAATGAAGAAGATAGCCCAGAGGAACCCTGGTTCCAAGCCATTCTAAACTTCAAACTCAATGACACATACTCACCAGAAATAGATAAAGGGGGCAACGCGCCATACTGTAGATGTCTCAGTTCTACACCTTCGGCAAACCACCCAGTGATGATTGAGCCGCATGTTTGGTATGCGAAATGATTTATGACAGTTCGTAAGTTTATCGTCAAGTGATAGAGCAAATACTTGGTCGTTATCTACGTGCCGATACGGGTCAAAAAACCGCTTCATTTTGACAGTCATTAGAGTTCATTTGGAGTCCGGTTCAAAAAACCGCTTCATTTTCTATATACCGTCTTTTGAAACCGAGTCTGAACGCTCGAGAATATTTCGGATATTTTAATATTTCAAAAACTATCTTTCTTGGTAAAATATATCCGTATTTTATCTAGAAAGAATTCGAAATCTACCGCAATTCCATAAAAGAAACGCGGAAATCTTTTTTTCAAAATAGGAAACTGCTTGGGAAATGACGCAGCGGGTGCTGCGCCTCTTCCATGAGTCGCACTGCTTGCTGCGCCTCTTTCCCAGCTCGTTTTTCCTGTTTCCGGAATATTTTCTAGATTTTTTTCGTGTTCGAGTCATTCCAAAACTCTTCGGATTTTCTCCTATAAAAAAGAGAGATTCGTGCTCAATTTTAAGACACGCTAGTGTTCCCCCCTTATTTTCTCTCTCTTTGCATTCTAGACCTTGATCTAAGCTTTTTGACATCTACGTGCTTGATCAATCGACCACATAAGCTCATATCCTTCTGGGTTCCCGTCACGTTTTGCATGGATCGACCAATTTGATCACTACACCTTAATCAATAAATTTAACTAATCGATTTTTAATCCTCTTACGAGGGCACTTTCTTTACATTCGAGTCGAGCTATCACTAAAGCGCAACTTAGTTAATCTCATTTCGTCAGCATGTAAGTCTGAGGGTGTTTAATCCCGTCATTTGTATTTTTATTTGTATTTTATTTATTTCATCTAATGTAAGATTCATGTCGGAAGTATGTCAAAACCTTTCAAAACTTCTTTTAATTAGTCTTTTATTTGTATAATAAGTCGTCTTTTATCATAGTCTTTTATTTAGATATTAATCCTTGACTTAGATCCCTAATAGTCGATATTAATTAGTGGATTTTAAGCCTTGTAATTTAATTAATCAAATCACTTTCACTCGAGTCTTAGATTCATAATTAACCACAAACACAAACGAATACTAACTGATTGCGATTCTGGCTTCACAACCAAAGCCCAACTCAAGAATAGACGCACAGAGTGCTGCGCCTCTTCCAGAGGATGCATCACCTACTGCGCCTGTTCTGGGTTGGATTCTGTCTCTGAACTTCCTGATTCGCTCCGACATAGCCTTAATTGTCTAATTAATCAACTAATAATTCTAGTATCGATGCTTATCTGTTCGTTCAGACTTTTATTCCTATCCTTTTCTTTAAACCTTTCTTTTGGGTATATTTGCGACATAGATCATGTAAATTAGTTGAAATTCTATTTAATCATTGTATTGTATGATTTGTTTGCCTTTCACATGCAATCAATTATAAATTCCTATTAAAGACCTAATTGAGTGCTAAACTACATGTTCACCGACATAGTCTAAGCTCGCATGCTAGGATTAAGACGTGGATGTTTCATAGCATGCATATAACCGACTACATATCGAGTACATAAGAGTTTCCCTAATCATTAGTAGAGGCCGCTATCGAGGCGTGCGGGATTAGGTGTTCAATTAAAGAACTTCGTAATACGTACCCTCACCCCTTACTCCAAATCTCTGTGAACATCCATGTTCATTTGCATCCACGAGAGTCATTCTAGACATAGAATGTTAAAGGTAAAGATTTCTTGGTGTTCATGTCATTACTTTGTGTCTTGACATGGCATAAAGTATTCGAACGGTTCCAACTTCCCACAAAAGTTGGTGGCGACTCCACAAATGCGTATTTCTACGCTTGTCCCTCGTTTCTCCATTCGTGGTTCTCCACGCACCATGGCTCAGAATGGATCGCAAATCCGTGTATCACAGTTTGGCGACTCCGCTGAGGATTATACTCTCACGTGTTAGCCAGGGTGAAACTTGAAAAGGTTAGGGAATAGTATGTAGGAGACAGTTGTCGGTTTTCATTACTCGACCTTCCTAGGTCGTTTTATTCGGCCTTCCTAGGCCTAACCCAACCCTTTCGACCAATCGTCTTGTCTAGACGGTCCAAATTCTTACCTGGGCCTAAGGATGGTTAGCGATTGACGTCAATCATACCACGATGTGTATTCATGTTAGCACCAAGGGCTTTCACTACTCGTGGAAATGGACTAGGAACCGGCCTTACTCATGTTTGGCGCAGACCTCTCCACAGACCTTGAGTTTGATTGCTTGGTATGGCAACCCACCCTTTAAGCCAAAGCCCTTTTAAATGGACTCAATATGCCGTTATAGTGCATGTTTGAATGTGTATAACCCTTACATGATCACCATTTTGTAAATAAACCGTGACTGAACTTTTTATAATCAAAATCCTTTTTAAAACTATAAAGCATTTTTCAAGGTGGCCTGAAGTAGTGCGAAATGATTCAAAACTCTGTCCAAGTGTCTAGTCAAAAACATTTCCACTTCGAGTCAACACTTCTACAACCACACTACGTTTGTCTAGGACAAACATTTCCAAATTAGTCATTTTCAAAACTCACTTAACACAGTGGCACACTCCCACTTCACAAAATCGAGTCTTTTCGAGTAAGTGTGCTACAATGGTCGATCGTGTTCTGATTCGTCGTCGGTCTTTTGCCTCAGCTTCCAAGATCTCAAGAGTTATTCAAGCAAATATTCGTGCACCAAACCAGAATGGTAATGATCAAATCCTAGCTACAGTCATCCATCTCCAAGCAAGTCAAGACTAAACTTATGCTCGCCTCAATGCCATTGAAGATCGAATTGTTGCCATAGAAACTAAGCTTCCTCCTCCATACATTCCTCAAAGTAGGCATGGTAACTTTCCACTTTTTGTGAGACAACTAGAAGTCAATCCCAAGCCGGTTCCTACCGAAGCTGAAAAGAACCTCCAATACTTGGATGATCAACTAATGTAACCTTAAGGGGGATGACATTTATGAAGAGAATAATCGCAAATATGAAGCGAAAAATGCCCAACTGCCAACCAATTTCAACACAACTGACATACCGAAATTCAAGGGGCATGAGAACCCTTTGAATCTCATCCGTGCCTTCAAAAATTATATGTCTATCAAAGGCATCAAACCTGAGATGTTTCTAAGAATCTTTCCTTCATCTCTCGACACCATTCCTAAGCAATGGTACTACTCTCTAAATCACAAGAAGATAATAACCTTGGATGATGCTGCAAATGAGTTCACCAAACAATACGCAGATAATGTTGAAACCCAAGACAATAAACGTAATCTAGAGGTTCTTACCCAAAATGATAAGGAAGGCTTCACTGACTTCCTAAGTAAGCGAAGGAAAACTAGCACACAGCTTATCGAACATCTAGATGAAGCTACTCTTGTAGAAAAATTCATGGATGATTTAAGACCTATTTATGCAAATCATCTCAGATATCAAAACATAAGGTCTTTCAAAGACTCAACAGTGTTAGGGACAAGAATCGAAGACGACATCCAGAAGGGACTTCTTTCCAAAACGGTAGGTCCCAAATATCAAGGCGCAACGGGTCATTCTTATGGCTCCACTAACAAACCCGATGAGATCAACCCTGTCGAATCATCCAAGAAGAATAACACTCAAAGGAAATTTACCAACCTTGGTGACACATATTCCAATGCCTTCAAAAGGTTGATACAACAAGGCAAAATTCAACCCATAGGACCTACTCCTGATCCAGAAAAGAAATCCAGATTCTGGAACGAGAACGCATACTGCGAATATCATAGAGGCACAGGACACGATACAGAGAAATGCTACAAGTTGAAACATTTCATTCAAAATATGATTGAGAATGGTCGTCTACCCATCCCTCCTGGAAGCAAGCCTAACAATCCTCTTGAAGTTCTAACTATTACAAATGAAGAATCCACCTTGAATTGTTCACACCTCATCTCCCCAATCGAAGCAGAAACCCATGTGTTAGAAAGTGAACCATAAGACAACAATTTCAAATCATAGTCGGAGTCGGAGTCGGAGTCGGAATCTGAGTTTGAATCCCTAGAGAGTCTCCTACGGCTGTCACTCTCATCCCTCTGTTTCTCCTAGCTTAGTGTCAAATAGTAAAAGTAGCTTGGGGTATGTCCAAGCAGCCGTTTATATTCACTATATTAGCATTTATTAATAAATAGGATCATCCTAATCCTCTATGAGTTACAAATGAGCACATGTACTTTTTATCACTCACTTGTTCTACTTTTTACCTTTAACTAGTGAAATACACTTTAAATACTTTAGGTCGTATCTCTTTATTGTAGATCACTCGACCTCTTAGAATAAGCCTTAACGAGGGCGTGCATTTACCACTTCGTCCATATCCTGTTGTGTGAAAATTCCTTGATCGCCGTGTCTCTAGGTGACCTTTAGGTTGGGAGACCCTATCTTTTTACCCGATTCATCAGATCCTATATGACTACCAGAAATTGCATCCTATGCCAATCATTTTGATACCTCCACCGGAGGATCAAAACATTTTTTTAGTGCAATCGTGCCTAAACTCTCACAAATTCAAACAAAAGAAAATCCCAATAATCCCAAAGCAAAAGTCTCAAATATTCAAAAATTCCCGACACAAGACAAATAGAAGTCGAATAAATCAAAATATAAAAAAAAGAGAAGAAAAATTAAAAATTCCAATCAAACAAGTTCCAATCAAACAAACAAATCTAGCCAATCCAACAAAATGTCGAAATAAAAAAAAAAGTCTCTCCAATCAATAAACCACAAACAATACAAAATTTCTCAGGCAGTCAAATTTCACACGGATGGACTCACAGTTAGTTTGTCTCCATGCCTTTCGGGACGATCCTTTCATTCGTCTAGGTGGTTGAGAGAGATAACACAGATCTCTAGTGTCTTCTAACACCATAGAACATCCCACTCCATTCCGTTTCCTTTCACCCTAGTTTAGCATCTAAGAATTCGACAGATGTACACTAGGCTTATACGGTCACAAAAGTATTTTGTTTCTATAGTAATAGTTCCACGTAATTTGCCGAACTTGTTACTGTAAAAAGGGCAGAACTCATACAAATTCTCAAAAACAAACAAAGTAACGCGCCTCGCGTAGCCTACGTAGTGCCACTCATTCGACAATAAATAAAACCGCCCCTTGGCCAGTTAAAATTAACGTCGCTATGCTCTTACATTTCGACATTTGGACATCCCCATGTCGTCAAAATAAACTAACTCCTCAGCTTCTCACCACGGCAAGCATGGGTAGGTGCCAAGACAGCCTAGGGAACGATATTCACCTTGAATTTCCTAATCCTCTTCGGGTTCGAGACACAAATCGACATCATGGCAAAATGAGCACACTTATTCAGGGGAATCATTTCACTCCTCTTTCCATTGTTTCAAACTCTTTCCCCCTTTTCAACAAATATACATTCTTCTTTTACAAAACCCCGTTTTTCAATCCAATCTTTCGTTTTGCCTCAGTTTAGGCCACCCACATGCAAACATGTAATTTGTGTGATTTCCATGTGATATGATTTTCGGCAGCATGACGGCAAAACTTTCGTCTACCAAACCTGTTTTGTTTTCAGACTAACCCGCATGGACAGAAAACATTCAGCAGCAAAAACATTTAGGCCATCAAATACAACAAAAAGAGGCATGTACATAAAACTAGGGGCTCTCGCAAAAAAACCATAATCCAGATTCACAATATAAAACAAAGTCCAAAATTCAAAACTTGGGGCTCTCGCCCGAGACAAAATCCAAAATGTACAAAAACAGAGCCAAAATGTACAAACCAGCAGCAAAACAGCAAAAGACAACTAATCCTCATAACCAAGCCTAGCTAGAACCTCGACAGCGACAATCTCGGTGTCTCTGTCCTTTAGCTCCTTCAACAAACAAGTTGTCTCCTCTCGGGATTATGCCAGCTCGCGCTCTAAGACTCTCTGCAAAGAAATGCCACATTTCAAATCACTTCTCTTCAAAATACAACAAAATGAACAAGGAACGAGAGGTTCATACCTGTCGATCCCAACCACCTACGAGCGTCTAAATGGCTGTAGCCCTCAGTCGATTGGCCACCCTCCATAACGCTACATGCCGAGACAGTGCCACCTGCATTCAAATCAAGTGCATTCCTATGCAATAGCCAAAATTGGAAAATTGTACTCCAGCACCTCGAGGTAAGCTGAGGGCTTGACGCCTGCCACCTCGATCTCCTACAGACATCGTAAGAAGAACGCTGGCTCTTCTGTCCCTCACCACCTGTCATTTCAAACAATCCCCAGCAATTTCAGTCATTTCAAACAATCCACAACGATTTCAGCGATTTCGAGCAACGTCGAGCAATTTTCAAGCGGTTTTAAGCAACCCCCAGCGGAGTTGCAACTCTTGCTGCGCCCTTTCTCCAGTAGAGCCCTACTTAGGAGTTTGGTTATTACAAGTTTGTTGCTTGTGGGCACACATCGTTTTCATTATATCTTTCCCCACCAAGAGTCCGTCTGAAGACAAACACAGACAGATTCTCACGCACGCTCTATTCCAACGAGAGTTTGCCTGAAGATAGACGCAGAAAGATTCTTACAACGTGCCCATTCAAAGGATGGCGAGCTTCATCACGCGTACCTTTAACAGCTGGGAAGCTTCATCACGCGCCCTTTCAACGGCTGGCGAGCCTCATTACGTACCGTATGCCCTTTCAACGGCTGGCGAGCCTCATTACGCATATCCCCACACGAGAGGAAGAAGGCTCAGGATCTATATCCATAGGATATCTCCCCGAAGTAGAAGGAATGTCACCTTCAAATCCAAACCGCTTTCAAAAAATCCCCATCAATTTCAAGCAATTTTTCAAGTCGTTTCAAGCTTTAAAGGAAGTTTCCGACCGTCTTCGGCCATTTCTTCCAAAACCCGACTACACACGTAGGGTAGGTTCAAGTCAAGTATATTCAAAGCCTAGTTACGGGTTTGAGCCAAAAATTCGACAGCATTTCGCTATAACAGCGGTTATGCCATGAAAACGTGTCCTGTAGAAGTTGTCGCAAATCAAAAATCCAACTCCACGACAAGTTTACCCACTACACAAAGGTTCCAACACAACAAATTTCATCCAAAATGATCGTGCCTAAGGGCATTTTAAGGACGATTTTTGTTTCAGCAGAGTGACTGTCTCATTTACTAAAAAGTCGACGGAAATGCAAAAGAAATACATGGTTACGCTCTTAACAAAGCCTAGTGTTCATTTCTACTTTCAATTTCTAGCATACAAATCAAAATGGGGCAAACCCCCAATTTTTTCGAGATTTTCAATAGAGGAACCCTAATTTAAATTCAAAATCAATCAAAAATGGGAAGTTTGAAGCGAAAATAGGATGCATACCTCGATTAGTCATGAATAATGGCACAAATTGATCAATATTCGACGAGTTTTGGTTGGATTTTGAGAGGTTTATTCGAGTTTAGTGTTTTGAAATAATGAACAACAAGATTGTCTGTCGCGATTTTAATTGGGAAATGACGCACTGATCACTGCGCCTCTTCCAAAGGACGCAGCTTTTGCTACTTGTGGGCCGAAATATTGTGCACCCCTTCTCCGACAACTTATTTCAAAAACTTTGTTCTGTTTCAAGACCCGTGTTTTGACTAGCTTCAAAACCATCACATGACGTTATCATCTCAGCGGAGGCCCACCTTCCGGACATAAAATCCATGGGCCCACATTTTATCACTAGAATTTTGTTCGTCACAATCGAGCAGATTCCCCGGAATGATTTGATCCTGACAGAGTCTTCCGTATATCCAATTCCTTTCAATATATGTTTCTCCAACGAGAGTTTGCCTGGGGACAGAGATAAGCAGATTCCCACATATGACGGTTGGCGAGCCTCATAACGCAGCCCCATTCAGACGGCTGGCAAGCCTCATGACAAAACCTCATCCCAAATACGAAGATGCCTCAGGTATGACTTCTTCTTATGGCTGTCGAGACTTTATACATAGTCTAACAGACTTTAAACGACCCTCCTCGATGGTCGACAGACTTTAAAATGTTCTCGACGACAGGTTCTTGGTTCAGACCCCTTGAACTGCCTCGCGTCGCCATAGTTGTCAGGTTATAATCTTCGATTGACCTGGTGGCTATACTTTGAGTTTTGCCTTGTTTAAGCCTAAGTCAAAGTGGGGGCTCTGTAGATACCTCGTTTCTACACCTTTCGCCAATCAACCAGTGATGACCTGGCCGCATGTTTGGTACGCGAAACGATTTTTGACAATTCGTAAGTTTATCGTCAATTGATAGCTCAAACACTTGTGTCTACCCATTGGTCGTCATCTACGTGCCGGTACGGTTGTTTGGACAGTCATTAGACTTCATTTTGAGTTCGGGTCGAAAACCGCTTTATTTTCCAATAAACCGTAATAAAACTCCGAGTCGGAACGCTCTAGAATATTCTCGATATGTTTTATTATATATTTCAAATTCTATCTTTTTAGTAAAATTATCTCATATTATCTTTTAAATTGGAAGTGTAGATCAACCACAATTCTGTAATAGAAACGTGGGAATCTTCCTTCTTTAGCAGGAAACCTCTGGGAAAATGACGCAGCAAGTGTTGCGCCTCTTCGAAAGATCGCAGTCCTGCTGCGCCTCTTCCCCAGTCTGTTCCTTTCCAAAGTTTGAGTTGTTCTACGAATATTCCACGTTTTTCTACTATAAAAGGAGAGGTATGTTCTCACTTATAAGGCACGCGAGTGTTCGGCCTCTTCTCTTCTCTCTTTGCATTCTAGACCTTGCTATAAGCTATCGACATCTACGTGCTTGATCAATCGACCACGTAAGATCAGATCCTTCTGGGTACCCGTCACGTTTTTCATTGACCAACCAATTTGACCACTACACATTTAATCAACCATATCAATCAACTTTAGTCCTTTAACAAGGGCACTTTCTGCATACATTCGAGTCGAGCTATCGCTAGAACGCAATTTAGTTTATCTCGTTTCGTCAACATGTAAGGCTGAGGGTGTAAATCGCGTCTTTTTATTATTTATTTATTTATTAATGTAAGATTCACGTTAGAAATAGATTCAAAACCGATTTCAAAGTCAAAACCTTTTCATAAAACCTTTTTAGTAGTAATCAGACGCCGAGAAGAAACGCAGGAGTACCTGCGCCTCTTCCAGAGGCTTCTTGCTCCTGCTGTTCTTGTTCTTCCTTTGGTTTCTACGTCTTTGCTTTTCTTATTTTATTTTCTTTGTTTATAAACATAAATCACATCTTATCTTTTATAAATCGTCTTGTTCTGGGCTTAGATCCCTAATAATTCAATATTAGCGGGTTTTCGTCCTTGAATCAAATTCGGGTTTTAGAGATTTGGTTTGCTCATATCAAATCTCTAGATTCGTTATTGATAAATTATTAGTGTAATTTAATTAATTAAACCACTTTTACTCGAGTTTTAGATCGGCAATTAATTGCAATTACCAACGAATATTAACTAATTATGATTTTGGCTACACAGCCAGAACTCAACTCAAGAACAGACGCAACAGGTGATGCGCCTCTTCCAGAGGACGCACCTGCTGGTGGGTTGGTTTCTGTCTCTAAACTTCCTTTCTCCCTTCGACGTAGTTTAATTATGTAATTAATTGACTATTAATCATAATATCGCCCTTAATATGTCCTTTTAATATTTTCTCTTTTCTTCAAACATCCGTTTTGGGTATATTTCCGACATAGATGTCCTATTCATTATAATCAATTGTAATATTTATTTTATAGTTTATTTAATCATTATAATTGTATGATTCATTGTATGATTTCTTTGCCTTCACATGCAATTAATTCTAAACCCAAATAAATAAAGAAAAATAAAGAAAAATAAAACTAATGTAGTACAGTGACTAGTATTGTAGATACCTCGAATCTACTCCTTCCGCCAACCACCCAGTGATGATTGGGCCGCATGTTTGTTATGCGAAACGATTTATGACAATTCGTAAGTTTATCGTCAAGTGATAGGTCAAACACTTGTGTCTACCCCTTGGTCGTCATCTACGTGCCGATACGATCGTTTTGACAGTCATTAGAGTCATTTTGAAGTCCGGGTCAAAAACTGCTTTATCTTCTATAAACCGTCTTTTAAAACCGTGTCTGAACGCTCGAGAATATTCCGGATATCTTAATGTTTCAAAACTTATCTTTTCACTGTAAAATATATTCATATTTTTTTTAGAAGAGAATTCGATATCTACCGCCATTCCAATAAAGAAACGCGGAAATCTTTCTTTCAAAGTAGGAAACTGCTCGTGAAATGACGCAGCAGGAGCTGCGCCTCTTCCAAGAGTCGCAGTGCCTGCTGCGCCTCTTCCCTAACTCTATTTACCTGTTTCCGGAATATTTTCTAGATTTCTTTCCGTGTTCGAGTTATTCCAAAACTCTTCGGATTTCTCCCTATATAAGGAGAGGTTCGTGCACACTTTCAAGGCATGCGAGTGTTCGTCGCCTTGTTTTCTATCTCTTTGCATTCTAGACCTTGCTCTAAGCATTTTGACAACTACGTGCTTGATCAATCAACCACGTAAGCTCATATCCTTCTGGGTTTCCGTCACGTTATTGCATTGACCTACCAATTTGACCAACTTAACAATAATCAATCTTAATTAATCAATTGTTCCTCTTGCGAGGGCACTTTTTTTACATTCGAGTCGAGCTGTCGCTAAGTCGTTAACTTTAGTTCATATCTCGTTTTGTCAACATGTAAGTCTGAGGGTGTTTAATCCCGTCTTTTGTATTTTATTTATTACATATAATGTAAGATTCATGTCGAATTTATGCTTAAACCTTTTTAAAACCTTTATTAGTTTTTATTATTTCTTATAAATCATCTTTCATCACAATTACATATTTATTTAGTTCTTGACTTAAATCCCTAATAATCAATATTAGTGGGTTTTTGTCATCTATCAAATTGTGTCTTTAAAGGTTAGATTTGTTTATATCAAATCTCTAAATTCGTCTTTGATATAATTGAAGTAATTAGTATGATTTAAATCACTTAAATTCGACTTGTAGATCATTAATAAACCGTAAATCACCAACGAACACTAACTGATCGTGATTCTGGCTTCACAACCAGAACCCATCTCAGGAACAAACGCAAGGTCTAATGCGCCTCTTCTAGAGGACGCATGACCTGCTGCGCCTGTTCCGGGCTGGTTTATGTCTCTGATCTTTATATTTCACTTTGACATAGTTTAATTAGATAATAAAACGACTATTATTTGTATTATCGCTGCTAGTCTGATTCCTTTTAGTTTTATTATTCTTTTCTTTTCTTTAAGTCTTCCTTTTTAACATATTTCCGACATAGATCATGAAATTCATTGTAATCTTTGTTCTTTTGTAATTTATTTTATAATCATTGTGTGATTTAATTAATTGTGTTCTCACATGCAATTGAATCTTAAATATTACTTTGACCTAATTGAATGCTAAACTACATGTTCAACTGACATAGTTTAATTCACATGCTAGGGTTAAAACATGGATGTTGCATTGCATGCATATAAACCGACAACATATCGATAATAGAAGAGTTTCCCTAATCATTAGTAGAGGCCGCTATCGAGGCGGGAGGGATTAGGTGTTCGATCAAAAGAGCTTCCTAATACGTACCCTCGCCCCTTACTCCACATCTCTGTGAACATCCGTGTTCATTGGCATCCACGAGAGTCATTCTAGACATAGAATGCTAAGGGTAACGAGTTCTTTGTGTTCATGTCATTACTTTGTGTCTTGACATGGCATAAAGTATTCGAACGGTTCCAATTTTCCATAAAAATTGGTGGCGACTCCACAAATGCGTATCACTACGTTTGTCCCTCACCAGGCCATGTACCACATTGAGGACAAGTATGGAGTAACCTATACTGATAGAGATGCAATCAGAATGCTTTTTCGGTGTATTATAAGGAGCGTTTAGGTAGCCACAATGATACTATTTCAGTCAACTAGAATGTGGTAAGAAAAGACAGATGTTGCAATGATGACCATTGAAGAATCTTATCCTCTCCTATTACTGCTGCTGAGGTTAAGGAGTGTATTTTTACCAAATCTAAGGGGAAGTCACCTGGTCCTGATGGCTACACAAGTCAATTCTTTAGGGATGCTTGGAGTATTGTGTGGGATGAGGTTTGTGATGTTGTGCTTAATTTTTTTTATACTGGTAAATTACTTACTCAGATTAATGCTACACTGATTACCCTTATACCAAATATTGACAAAACCTCTAATGTCACACATTTTGACCTATCTCCTGTTGCAATGTGATTTATAAGGTCATTTCAAAAATCTTATGTAGGATGGCAGACTGTCTGTTATAGTTATTGGGAATCAATTTTCTTGCTTCCAAAAGGAGTCAGAAAAAGTATTGAAGCTATTTGTAGGAACTACTTGTGGACTGAAGGGACTGAATATCATAGAGTGCCCCTTGTTGGATGGCAGACTTTGTGTTATAGAAAGGAAGAAGGAGCTCTGGGTATTAAGGAAGATGGGATGTGGAATAGATTTTCTGTGTGGAAGCTTGTTAGCTGGATTTATAGTAAGACTGATAGACTTTGGGTATTGTGGGTTGATCACATATACTTAAAAGGTATGGACTTGGAAGATTACCAACCTTCATCCGATTCCAACTAGAATTTGAGGAATGTTTGCGAAATCCAAGATCAATTAGCTGTAGGTTTTGAGGATAATCAATGGCTTAATGATCCAAGGGGTTAATTTGTCAATCATGCCTATTGTTGGCTGCAGGGATCACACCCCCTGTTCAATGGTACAAAGAGGTTTTGGAAAGTTGGAATGAACCAAAGCATTCCTTTATTGCTTGGTTAATTAGCCAGGAAGCTCTGAACACTAGATACAAGTTACATCATATGGGATTTGCATTAACAGATCAATGTCTACTCTGTGAAAGTGCAGTGGAAACTCATATTCACCTGTTTGCATATTGTAGATATAGCTCTGGGATTATAAGCTTCTTGGAGGACTGGTTGGGACTGAAGATTACTGAGAGCAGTAGCAACTACTCAAGTGTACGACATAAAATCTGCAGGGTTACTTTGACTGCTTGCTGGTATACCATTTGGGTGCATGGAGAGGAACAATTGCGGGTTAAATCTTATACTCATAAGACCTGAATTGCTAGCACATGAGATAAGGAGAAATATTCAGACAAGAATTAAGCAACACATGGACTGTCCAATTCGACTAGCTGATACACAATGGCTCACTCGAATAGGATTGTATATATAGTGTTTGTACTAGTTTGAGGAAGTGGTCGTGAAGGTCTTTGTACTAAATGATGTAATCTTTATTAGTAATGAAATGAATGACTCACATTTTACCAAGAAAAATGCCAAATATATGAGATAATGCTATATGTATAATAATATGTGGTTATTATTCTAATTGCAAAGACGAATTAGAGATGAGAAAGATTTTCACGATAAAAAAGTAAAGTAATATGAATAGATGTGATGTGTGCACTAATATGTTTTGGGAATATTGATTTAGTATTGAGTGTTGGTTTATAGGGCGAGTTGAGTCCGGAATCACCTAGTCTCGATCGAGTAGCTTCCCCTTACTTGGTCGAGAGGTTTGTTGTTTTGCAGAATTGGGTCAAATGACCCTTAAAACGATCATGTCACTTATTCTGAGCAATTGTGCTCTTTATTCGATCCTACCATGGGCATTATTCTTATCTTTCTTGTTATTTCTTGAAGATAAATGGCAAAGAAAAGTGGAACATCATCTTCAACTGCCAACATGATGGTAAAAGAGATAGAGAGACTGGTGGAGATAACGCAGTATTGACTGCGGCGTTGCAAAACACCAATAAGCCAAAGGAGACAGTTGTGGATGCTGCAACAATGAACACCGCTATAGCACGACATCGATCCACGAAGTATGAAGGGGCAGGTATGCCGTCATTACTAGATGATTGGACAAGGGAATTTGATAACATCTTTGAGGCACTGCAATGCCCTCCTAGGTTGAAGGTGGACCAGGCGGACTTTTATCTGAAGTGGAAGGCGGGGTTGTGGTGGAGCCATAACAAGGAGAAAATCAGGGAGTACTACAAAGAGGTTGAACATAGCGAGACCGTGGATTGAGATGGCTTTAAGGTAATGATGAGGAAATTTGTGCCTGAGCATATTCGCAGTAGCACGCGAGAGAATTTTGACCTATTCAAGATGACAGAAGATATGACATTGGAAGAGTAACACAACCAGTTCATGGAGTTGTCTACTAATGCATCATACCTAAAGTTAAGTGATGAGAATCTGGCGCTACGATTTGAAAAGGCGCTGATCATAGACATTATGAATAGATTGCTAGCCCCAGCACTAAATGAGACACGAGATGTGAGAGACTTATATTTGAGAGCTGGTCATGCTGAAATACTAGCTCAAATGACTAAGGATGATAAGAAGGCTAAGGGTGAGAAGATAACGGCGGAAACAGTTAGTGAGGGGACCGGAGGTGACAAGAAGCCAACCTATACTCAGTTGAAGTCCTACTCTACAGGAGGATCCAGATTTGGTGGGGGATGAGCAAGAGAAGTAGTTGGGGACAAGGATCGACTGGGGTAATGCATGGAGATATTATAATTGTGACAAGGTGGGACATCGTGCATTTGAGTGTAGACTTGCACCGAAAGGTAGAAATAGTGGGGGAGCCAGGGGTACTTTCGAACCCCAGCTCCAAGCTCGGGGGAGGTAGTCGATACTAGGGATCTTGGAGTAACCAGAGAAACAGCAATAATGGAGGAAATTTCAACCACTTCCAAAGGAATAACAACAACAATTACAAAAACGGTGGAGGGTCCTATCAGAGACAAAACAATGGTGGAAACCAAAACAATAGTGTGAAGACTACTGCATTGGCCAGGGCAGTTCAAGGAGGATAGAAATCTAGTGGGAAGCTCTTTATGATGGATAAGAAAACTGCCGTGGAGGAGCCTCATGTTGTGTCGGGTACTTTCCTAGTTCATTTTAAGCCTTCTTATGTGTCTTTTGATTCAGGGGCTAGTCACTCTCTTATATCAAGTAACCATGTCAAGACCTTAGGACTGAGTGTTTATAATACCATTAAGGATGAGGTAGTAATACCATATGGGGAGTCCATACCATGTACTAAGATGTATAGAGATGTGTCTTTAATTGTTGGGGAGGCAGATTTCCCTATGAATTTGTTTGATTTTCCTTTGGAGGGATTATTAAAGGGACCTGAAGGAGTGAGGGTATCTTACAAGGGATTTATGGTGAAGCCTAAAGTTAAGTTACTTAGCTCGATCACTTTGAAGACCTATTTGAGGAAAGGTGAGGTGTTGATTCTATGACATGTAAAGGATACCCGAGGGGAATGATTGAGTTCTGCGGATATTGCTGTGGTGAGTGAATTTCAGGATGTCTTTCCTGATGATATTCTTGGAATACCACCTAAATGGTAGGTAGACTGTAGTGTGGAGCTGAATCTTGGAACGAGACCCATTTCTAAGGCCCCGTACTGTATGGGACCAAAGGAGTTATAGGATTTACGAAAACAGTTGGAGGAGTTGCTAGAAAAATGATATATTCGGACTAGCGTTTCGCCATGGGAAGCACATGTGTCGTTTGTTAAGAAGAAGGATGGGAGCTTGAGGTTATGTATTCACTAGAGTGAATTGAATAATGTAACAATTAAGAATAGATGCCTACTACCGCGTATTGATGATTTGTTTCACCATCTTAGTGGAGAGGATGTCTTTTTTAAGATTGATTTGAGGTCGGGATACCACCAACAAAGGATAAAAGATGGGGATATACCTAAGACTTCCTTTAGGACACGATATGGACATAATGAATTTGTTGTTATGCCATTTGGGTTAACGAATGCAGCGGAAGTGTTTATGGATCTGATGAACAGGGTATTTAGTCCCTATTTGGATCAATTTGTAGTTGTCTTTATCGATGACATTCCAACCATCATTTCCAACACATGATTTGGAGTTAGGGGCGGAGGTGTTTGTACTAAAACTGTGGAGACATTACCTATATGGGACGACATTTAAGGTATTTTCGGACCACAAGAGTCTGAAATACATTTATACTCAGAAAGAATTGAACATGAGACATATGAGGTGGTTATAGTTGATAGGGGATTATGACATGGAGACTGTGTACCACAAAGGGAAGGCAAACGTGCTAGCTGACGCATTAAGCTAAGTACGAAGGTTGTACATTCATTAAGCGTAGCGTAGCTTTTTTCTAGAATGAGGTTGCGAGATAAGGCAGACAAGATGGGGGCATTCATGTTATTACTAAAGGAAGTGTACTTGGGGATCTGACCTTAGAGCCTGACTTGTATGATGAGATTAGGGAATTACAGTTAGTGGACCCCAAGATTGTGTCATTGAAGGAAAGTGTTGCGAAAGGAGAGGTGAGTAGACTTGCAATCCTTGGTGATTGAAGTGTTTGACGGTAGGTGGTGAGTACCTGAGAATGAAGAGCTGAGAAGGAAGATCCTCTCACAGGCACATTGTAATTCATACTATGTGCGTCCAGGAGGGGATAAATTATACAAAGATTTCAAGAAAACATTATTGTCGCCTAGGATGAAGAAGGGTGTGGCGAACTTTGTTTGTAAGTGTCTTACTTGTCAGAAAGTAAAAGGGGAGCATAAGAGGCCACAGAGGAAAGTAAGTCTTTAGATGTACCTGGTGGAAGTGGGAGTCCATTTCTAAGGATTTCATAGTGGGTTTGCGGAGAATGCAGAAGAGAAATAACATGATCTGGGTAACAGTAGATCATCTCACAAAGACATCTTATTTCATCCATATGAAGGATACCTGGAGTAAGGTGGAGTTGGCGTTAGCTTATCGTAAGAATATTTTGAAATTGCATGGTGTGCATAAGGATATAGTGTCATATCGAGATTCGCGCTTTATTTCAAGGTTCTGGCAGGAGTTACCAAATTCTTTGGGTGAACAGTTGAAAATGAGCGCGACTTTCCATCCAGCTACCGATGGGCAGACAGAGAGAACATCCAGACCTTAGAAGATATGTTAAGGGCATGTGTGTTGTAGTAAATGTCCTCAATAATAGTACGATCACATAATTAAATCTCAATAATAAGAATACAAAGGGAAGATGAATATTATAGTCAACTGGTCAACATAAATCGGTAACGATTGCCTCAATAGAGTTTGACGTTACTGTCGTATGACGGTGGTGATCAGTTGATCCCTTGAGGTCACACCTAAAGGACAATCCCTTAATCATATACATTAATTAATTGTATAGCGATACAGATTAATTAATCTCTTAAATTGAACCAAGTTTATATTGTAAGTGAGAAATATATCTTATTGTAATATGATTAAATAAGATTCATTTTAGTAACTTAATTGTTATATTACTAAGAAGGCATTATGTTTATCAAATATTTGAGATAAGCAAAATTGGTTAATTATAATTACAAATTGCTGTAGATTATTTTAACCAAATATGAGATGACCCATTTTATTTACATGTAATTATAAAATGTGACTTAAAATGTTAAGTCTAATTTATTTGTTATGAAATTGCATTTAAATTGGTTAAATGCACATTTATAAGCAAATATTACATGTTACATGTCACATGTCACATATGTGACAAATGACAAATTGCAAAAATAAAATGGACACCCATTTTAAGTGGGGTGCACCGGTTTTATGTAGTGTACAAGAGGATGATTAGTTTTTGTGTATTAATCTAATTGAGAATTAGATGTAATCATATACTAGACTTATTCTTACACACTACCTATTTACATTGTTAAGAACAATTGAAAGTGACCACACACCCCACAATGGGAGCATGTGGCCGGTGCTAGTGAAGAGGAAAAGATGACAAGTTTCTTCTTATTTATACCACACTCCATCTCATATTTTCATTCATGCAAAAATCTCTACTTCTCTCTAACTTCTCACTAAACTTAAAGAAGTTCCACATAACTTAGTTCAGATTTCTAATAACATTACTAGTGTAGTAATAAGAGATTATTAGATTTATTTTAAGGGCTTCTACTATTATATACTAGTGTAATAATTTAGTAGAGATTAAGGGGTTGTCTTTGGTGCTACTAATTGGAGAGTTTCTAATTTGAAACTTGGAAGATCATCCTCATATTACTAACTCAAGAACAATATTTGAAAGGAGTTTAAATATTGTGCCCATATTTTCATAATCAATGTAAGGAAATTGTTTCTTCTTATTATTTTGTTGTGCATGCATAAGGTCCTAATAGTTTAAGGGTAAACTATTAATTATATGACACGGAGTATTAGCAATGTCTAATATCGAGTTTAAGAAACTTACAATGTGTTATGGAGTTTGGGGGTTCATGGGAGGAGAAATTAGATTTAATTGAGATTGCCTATATCAATAGTTACCATGCTAGTATTGGCATGGCTCCCTTTGAAGCTCTTTATGGAAGAAAATGTAGGAGTCCTTTATGTTGGGACGATGGATTGGAAGCTATGGTGTTGGGTCCACAAATGATACAAGATACGATAGAGCAAGTTCAAGTCATTAGACAAAAGATAAGAGCTGCTCAAGATCGTCATAAAAGTTATGCTGATATGAGACTAAGTGATATTGAGTTTGTGGTGGGTGATAAGGTGCTACTTAAAGTGTCACCCATGCGGGGTGTTATGCGTTTCGAAAAATGGGGGAATCTTTGCCAGAAGTATGTAGTGTTGTATGAGATCTTGGATAGGATTGGAGAGGTGGCCTATCGTTTGGCACTTCCTCCATCCCTTGACAAGGTTCATAACGTGTTCCATGTATCACAACTGCGGAAGTATGTGGTGATCCCACTCATATCATTGAGCCGGAGACGGTGGAATTAGATGAATCCTTGAATTATGTGGAGGTGGCTATAGAGATTCTTGATAGGAAGGTTAGGAAGACTCGTAACGGTGAAACAGTGTGTAATTGTTGTGGTCCAACCATAATATGGAGGAGGCAACTTGGGAGGCTGAGGATAAGTTGAGGGAGCAGTGCCCTCATTTATTCGTTCAGGTATGACTTAGGTTCCGAGGACTTTACCTTAATTTTAGGGGGGTAGGACGTGATACTAGACCATTATCGTTGCTTATTTCTAGTATTGTGAATGATTATTGCCATATGTTGTTGTGTCATTATTATTAATATATGTCAAGATGAGTAGTATAATGGTTAGCATAATTATGCATGATTATAACGCGATTGAATCGAGATCGAAATATTGCGACGATTGATATTTTTATTGAAATGAGCATGGTTAAACACTAGCGAGTACAGTCATTGTGTTGGAATTATTTGGTTGTCTTTGTTGTGAGTGCGGGTGAACTTCGGGGAGGAAATTCTTTTAGGGGGAGGGGGATTGCAATACATGTGATTTATAAGGAGGTTGTGTCGATCGACATAGCGTTGAATTCGATCGATAAAGTGGTAGTAGGGTTGGTCTTAGGGGTGTCAGTGTTGAACGACAATAAGTCGATCGACTTTTGTGAGTCGTGCCGATCGACATAGAGTAGATGTCGACCAAGGAGGCGTGTCGATCGACCGGAGGAGGGGTGGTGATTGGCGGGGTCAAACGGCCTTGTCGATCGAGTTTTGGGAGCTTGGTCGATCGACACTGTGTATTGGTCGATCGACCAAGCTAGGCGGGTGGAGGTGTTTGTTGTGTTTTCAAGTTTCCTAATTTCTACTAAACTTAGTTTATTTTATTAAATTTTACCTAAAACTATATATATCCTTTTTCCACCCATCTTAAAACACTTTTGCTTTTAATTACAAAACACAAAAGAGATCTAGAGAAAAGGAAGAGAAGAGACTTTGTTCATCTTTTGGGAGACTTTTCTAGCAATCTTTCAACACCTTCATCTTTGTTATTGTAATTTGTTTTTATTTTATTCTTTAATTCGTACTATTTATCTTTAATTGCTTAGTGTGTGTCTACATTAGTTTAATTTCTTAATTAGTAAACCCTAGACTTGGGAATTGGGGGAATGAGTGTATTTATTTATGATTTTGTATGCCCTATTTATTATATATGTGTTATATGTGTTGTGTAGACGGAAAATTCATAGTGGAATATTATGAATCACTCGCGTGAAACGGAATATCCATTGCTATCAGGTAGGGATTATCCTACTCAACTTATATAATGTCATGTTGTGTTGAATTATGTGAATTGAACTGAGATGATGATTCGATAATTATTGTGTGTGAATTGTGGTGAGAATGACATGATTGACATTGTTATATATGGTAATGAGATTGATGTGAATAAGACTGACATGTGGATATTGATATTTGATATTTGATATTTGATATGAAATACCGATCTGTGGATCGAGGAGTTAGGCGCCAAGGGGGAAATCAGACTGTATTTGCATTGTAGTTCTAGATACCGATCTGTGGATCGAGGAGGAAGTTAGGCGTTAAGGGGGATGATCATGATGCAGACTTGCGAGTCGAGGAGGGTGTAGGCGTCGGGTATGATCTTGTATCTTGTATTATTTATTGTGTTATGATGTGGTGTGTGATATTTCCTACTTAACCTTAATTGGTTAACGTGTTTGCTTTCTTTGTGTCAAATTATATTTCAACTCGGTGATGAACCAATTGATATTTTTGGCAATTGGGGAGCAGTGAGTCAAGCTGGCAATGGTTGTTCGCTATGGATGATGTTGTGAGATGCGGGACGAGACGAGCTAGAGGAGTTGGAATATTTAGTTGACTATCATTAGACTATCATTTATTTATTAGACTTCCACTTATTTAGTAATTCAGTACTTTCATTTATTTAAGTTGGATATATTAGACTTTTAAATTCAAGGTTTGAGACACTTCGGGACAATTATGTATTTTTAATAAAGTACCTTTTATTATTACCTTTGATATTATTGCCCCTGGAAACTGAGATGGTAACAGCCGTATTTAACCGGGAATCTCTTGCTAAAGTCTCTTAGTTAAGTGGGGTTGTTACAATAGGTCATGTACGTGTCTTAGAACTGGGTAATACATGTCTTTTTGTATATGTCTTTTAAAGTATATAGTCATAGTCAAAGTGAAACCCGAGTCAAGTAAGTGCAAGGGGCGGAAAGTACAACGGTTGTGCGTGTGTGAGTCGTTTAGATTGTGTGCGAGATAGCTTAGTTTAAACCCGTATGAAGGTTTGAATTACGTGCACGAGGCGCGAGAGGTATGCGTTCAACGCACGTTCAAGGTGCGACAAACACGCAACGCGCGCGCGACCAATGTATGTGTGTGTGTTGCGTTATTTCGTCTTCTTTCAGCTTTGTTTTTGCGCGATAACTTTTTGTTTTGACGACCTTTATTCTTCTATTTTCCTATTTTGATATCCTAACCTATATACGCCCTTGTAGATACCTATATCCGTCGATACTAGCATTTATAGAAATCCCGCCAAACACACGATGATGATAAGACAACATATATTTCTAGTTCGACTTTGTTATTATTTGTAATTCGTTTTACGATGTAGATAGGGCGTCGTCGTTGTAATTTAAATGAAATTTAAAATTAACTTCCATCACAAATGAATTCATTTTTAATTTATTTTAAAATTTAGTTTTTTTTTATTTTATTGAAAATAAAATAGATATTTGAAAAACCCGACTTGAAAATTCGACTTTGAATTTCTTTATTTTATCGTGTTATTTATTGTTTAAAACGATGTTTTAAAACAAATTTATAACACTATTTTACGACGGTTTTTGAGCCCTTATTACTGAGCCTTAAAAAGCCATTACTCACAAAAACTAACACATCTACTATGTAGCCTAACACCCGACTACCATCATACCAATTTTCGTGCCCATAGGTTGACCCTAACCCATCCAAAAAACCAACTCAAAATAGCCCAGCACCAATCTCGTACCCCTGTTTTTAGCAGTCTGAATCCCGCTCCAAACTCACTCAAACCGACCCAAACCCGCTTGCCCATCAACCCTAACTCATACCCTGATATCCCGACCCATATTATCTACCTTACCCACCAATAAACCTCCCCTAAACCCTACAAACAAGTCGTGACCGCAGCAAAAAGGCGCTGCATATGCGACGACTTTCCTCTCCTTAAACCCTCCTAAACACCTTTGTAAAAGCACCAGTAACTACCCATTAGCAACACTTAGCACTTAGGCCATGTTCTTTTCGGCTGAAATGAGCTGAACTGAGTAAATTGGAGGTGAGCTTAATTGAACTAAATTGAATGGAGCCAAGTTGAACTAAATGGAGTTGAAGTAAGACTTAATTTTGTGAAGAGATGAGTTGAACATAGCTGGCTAAAGCTAAACTAAAGTGTGTTGAATAGAGCCGAGCTGGAATAAAACGAGGTGAAATTAAGCCGGAAAGAACATAGCCTTATACACAACTTACCTACAAGAACCAGCAGTAACAACCTTAAACAAACCCTAAATCGAATCCTAAACCGTCGCACAAATACATAATTGCTCTGTTTCGCATACACAACGACCTATTTCGAGGGACTTTTCTCCTTGCTCGGGATCCTTTAACAACAAAAGTTACTTGTTTTGATAACTAGTCTCTGTCCTCTTTTCAAAACATCTTTCAAATCGATTTTTCACTGAGAAACAAAGAATCTACAACCGTTTAAAGATCACTGCGCATTACTCGGGAAAAACGGGTTTTGCAGAAATTGTTTTCGTCGACGATGACCCCTCGTGACACATTCTACTATCGATTATGACACAAAACTTTGTCAAGGATATATGTATGTTGAGGGTGCAATAACTCCTTATTCTCCCTTTTAATTATCGTCTTTTTATTATCGTTTTTCATTCATTTATCGTTAATTCGTTATATTACGCTAGTAACTTGTCATGTAATTATTACTATCGCTATCTAACATTAACAAAGTGAATTAACTTGTAAAATCGATGTAGTTTAATTTTTTTATTGCATTCGTATTATGTCGTAGTTATTTTTGTATTAGAGTCATGTATATTTATCGTCTTAGTGTAATTCAAAATAACGACTAAATTCCAACATTAAATAATTATGCAATAATATTAGATAATCAAGGAAGAAGAAAATATGAGTTAAATTAAGGTGGAATTAAATTCTCCTTTTGTTGTCATATTTTGAATAACCTTGTGATAATTAGCATTTAACTTAGTTTATTAACCAGTTAGGGTTTTAATTAGCTTAATTTGTAAATAATTAGTTTTAATTTTGTAAACATTAGTTTATTCTGTTTTTTTGTATTTTAGAACTTGTAGTAATTTATTTAGATTTTTTATCTATTTATTTTAAGCATTAGAATTAGATTTTGTAATTAAAAACAACAAATAACCAAACCCATCCAGTGATAGGTTTGTTCTGGTCAGACTCGTTTTCTGATCCGTGCAGTGCACGGGTATGTACAGATTTGTCTTGTTTTCTTTATTCCTTTTGCAATTGTTTATTAATCCTATTTGAATAAATATGGATTGATAAATAATTTAAATAGATTGAGTTCAACTTAAGAAATAAGTTGTACTTGATTTATTTTAGTCGATTTGATTTTAGTTATGAAATATTTAAATTTTAATTGCATGTTAATTATGCCTTGTAAAATTGTAAACTAACCACTAATGTTTGTTATTTTATCTTATGCTATGAGTAAGACATCTCTTTGCCCTTTTCTCCTTGTTTGTTTATACTAGATAGTTTAAATGAACATTCATGTGCTAAATAACTTCGACGAAGTAATAAGTGCATTAAATTGGTATAAAATGAAATTCACATGTTAAAGTTTAAATCGCGTGGTTGTATTTTCATATGACACTTCTTCAAATAGCCATTCTTCTGTTTAGTTGAGACCGTCATTGTTACGGGCGGGGTTGGGTGTTTTTTAATGAAATTAATTAAACTTCCTAACACGTAATCTCACACGAACTTATTCTAAATATTGGTTTCTAAATTCCATGCTAAACTTTAGTGGCAACTCTTTTCAAAAGCTAAAAATAAAATGTTTTTTATGAAATAAGAAGCATTGCGTGGATCGAATTCTCTCATCCACATCCCTATACTATCTACCTAAAAATACTTTTGCTTTAATTTACATACAGACATAAAATCTAGAGAGGGAGGGAATGGAGAATATTCATCTTTTGGGGAATTTTGCTATCAAGACTACTTAATCTATCCTTGAATTTGTACATTATATTTATTCTTGTATAAGATTGTAGTATTCATCCTTTATCTACTTAATAACTCTCTAATATTGTTTTAGTTGAGTATCACTAAACCCCAGACTTGGGGAAAATGAAGGAAGTAGTCAAGTTAATTGAATAAGTAACTTTGTATGAAGTGGATGTTGAATATATGTTATTACATGTTATGCATGCGGAGGTTTCGTAGAAGAAAGCTATTAATTACTTTGCTTGAGACAAAATATTCTAAAAAGGTAGAGATTTACCCTACACAATTTATGTAATGTTATGTTATGATGACTTGTGTCATTTGTGCCATGACGATGATGAATGAGATTGGTGTGAGTTGATTGTGAATATTGTGGATAAGTGAGACATGGCTATTAATGTGACTATTGATTTGAGATGTCGATATGAGGATCAAGGAGGTCGTGAGGTGTAGTATATTGAGATGCCATCTACAGATCGAGGAGGTCGTCCGGCGTTCGGAGTATTATTTCTCATGTTGCAAATACTTATGTTTATTGCGTATATTATTTCCCTATTTAACCTTTGGTTGACCTTTTGTACCTTCTTATTCATAATTTAAAAACTTATGCGATGCTTCTCTTGATAATTTTCGTCCATTTGGTGAGCAGTAAGTCATACAAGTTTACAATAAGTGTGACGTACCTTGGATGTGGATGGTCGAAGGGACAAAATATAGAAGGATTGTGTAGATACCTCAGTTCTACACCTTCCACCAACCACCCAGTGATGATTGGGCCGCATGTTTGATACGCAAAACGATTTATGACAAATCGTAAGTTTATCGTCAAGTGATAGCTCAAACACTTGTGTCTACCCCTTGGTCGTCATCTCCAACGATAGTTCGCCTGAAGACAGACGCAGGAAGATTCTCACAACATGCCCCTTTAACGGCGGGAAGATTCTCACATACAACGGCTGAGGAGCTTCATCACGCGCCCACTCAACGGCTGGCGAGCCTCATTAAGTACACCCTTTTTGCAGCAGAATTCTACTTCAACATGTATTTCCCCAGCAAGAGTCCGCCTGAAGACAGACGCAAGAATATTTTCACAACGTACCCTTACAACGGCTGGCGAGCCTCACTACGCACCTCTTTCAGCAGCTGACGAATTTCACCACGCGCTCTTTCCCCAAAGAGAGTTCATCTAAAGACAGAGACAGGCCAGTTCTCACATATGATACTATCCCCAGCGGCTGGCGAGCTTCATCACGCACCCTTTCAACGGCTGGCGAGCTTCATTACGCGCCCTTTGAACGGCTGGCGAGCTTCATTACTCACCCATACTCAGCGTCTGGCGAGCCTCATTACGTATGCCTTTCAGACGGCTGTTGAGCCTCACATCGCAACCTCAAGTCCAAACAAGAAGATGCTCAGGTATGACTCCTTCTTATAGCTGACGAGCTTCCGTACGTAATCTAACGGACTTTAAACGGCCTTCCCCGATAGTCGACAGACTTTAAAATGTTCTCGACGACAGGTCCTTGGTTCAGACCCCTTGGACCGCCTTGTGTCGCCATAGTCGTCAGGTTGTAATCTTTGATTGACCTGGTGGCTATACTTTGACTTTTGCCTTGTCCAAGCCTCAGTCAAAGTGGGGGCTCTGTAGGTACCTCAGTTCTACCCCTTACACCAGCCATCCAGTAATGATTGGGCCGCATGTTTAGTACGCAAAACAATTTGTGACAATTCGTAAGTTTATCGTCAAGTGATAGCTCAAACACTTGTGTCTACCCCTTGGCTGCCATCTACGTGCCGATATGGTCGTTTTGACAGTCATTAGAGTCATTTTCGAGTCCGGGTCAAAAACAGCTTCATATTCTATAAAACGTCTTTTAAAACCGTGTCTGAACGCTCGAGAATATTCCGGATATTTTAATGTTTCAAAACTTATCCTTTTTGGTAGAATATATTGATATTTTATTTAGAAAGCATTCGAAATCTACTGCAGTTGCATAATAGAAACGCGGAAATTTTTCTTTCAAAGTAGGAAACTGCTCGGGAAATGACGCAGCAGAAGCTGCCTCTTCCAAGAGTCGCAGTGCCTGCTGCGCCTCCTCCCCAAATCGTTTTGCATGTTTCCGGGATATTTTATAGATTTCTTTCCGTATTCGAGTTATTAAAAAAACTTTTTGAATTTCTCCCTATATAAGAAGAGGTTCGTGCACACTTTCAAGGCACGCGAGTGTTCTACCCCTTCTTTTCTCTCTCTTTGCATTCTAGACCTTGCCCTAAGCATGCATTTTGACAACTTCGTGCTTGATCAATCGACCAAGTAAGCTCAGATCCTTCTGGGTTCCCGTCACGTTATTGCAGTGACCTACCAATTTGACCAACTCAACAATAATCAATCTTAATTAATCAATCGTTCTTCTTACGAGGGCACTTTCTTTACATTTCAGTCGAGATGTTGCTAAATCGTAACTTTAGTTCATATCTCGTTTCGTCAACATGTAAGTCTAAGGGTGTTTAAATCCATGTTTTGTATTGTATTTTATTTATTTCATCTAATGTAAGATTCATGTCGGATTTATGCTTAAACCTTTTCAAAACCTTTATTAGTTTTTTATTATTTCTTATAAATCGTCTTTCATCATAATTTCATATTTAGATAAGTTTGTCTCGATTTGGATCCCTAATAATCAATATTAGTGGGTTTTTGTCATCTATCAAATTGTGTCTTTAGGGGTTAGATTGGTTCATATCAAATCTCTAGATTCGTCTTTGATATAATTAGTATGATTTAATCTATTAAATCACTTAAATTCGACATATAGATCACTAATAAACCGTATATACACAAACAAAATACTAACTGATTGCGATTCTGGCTTCACAACTAGAACCCAACTCAGGAATAGACGCACAGAGTGATATGCCTCTTCCAGAGGACGCACCTTCTGTTGCGCCTGTTTCGGGCTGGTTTCTGTCTCTGATTTTCTTGATTCGCTACGACGTAGCTTACTTGCCTAATTAATCAACTATTAACTCCTAATATCACCGTTAATCTGTCTTTAGATAATTTTAGTATTTTCTTTCTTTTCTTTAAGTCTTCTTTTTGGGTATATTTCCGACATAGATCCCGTATTCGTTGTAATCAATTGTAATATTTATTATATAAGTTCTATTTAATCATTGCATTGTATGATTCTTTGGATGATTTAATTGTCTTCTCATATGCAATCAATTTTAAATCCTAATTTGACACAATTGATTGCTAAATTACATGTTCAACCGACACAGTCTAAGTTCACATGTTAGGATTAAAACGTGGATGTTGCATTGCATGCATATAACCGATTACATGTCGAGAACAAAAGAGTTTCCCTAATCATTAGTAGAGGCCGCTATCGAGGCGGGCGGGATTAGGTGTTCGATCGAAAGAGCTTCCTAATACGTACCCTCACCCCTTACTCTAGATCTCTGTGAACATCCGTGTTCATTGGCATCCACAAGAGTCATTCTAGACATAGAATGCTAAGGGTAACGAGTTCTTAGTGTTCATAACATTCCTTTGTGTTTTGACATGGCATAAAGTATTCGAACGGTTCCAACTTCCCACAAACGTTGGTGGCGACTCGACAAATGCGTGTTTTTTGCTTGTCCCTCATTTCTCCATCCGTGGATCACAGTTTGGAAAGGATCGTGAATCCGTGTATCACAGTTTGGCAACTATGCTGGGGATAAGACACTTACGTGTTACCCACGGTGAAACTTGAACGAGGTTAGAGAATAGTATGTATGAGACAGTTGTCGGTTCTCATTACTCGACCTTCCTAGGTCGTTTTATTCGGCCTTCCTAGGCCCAACACAACCTTTTTGACCAATCGCCATGTCTGGACGGTCCAAATTCTTATCAGGGCCTAAGGATGGATAGTGATTGACGTCAACCATACCACGGTTTGTACTCATGTTAGCACCATGGGCTTTCACTATTCGAGGAAATGGACTGGGAACCGACCTTACTCATGTTCGGCACGGACCCCTCCACCGACCTTGGGTTTGATTGCTCTGTATGGCAAAATACCTTCTAAGCCAAAACCATTTTAAATGCACTCAGCATACCGTTATTCTGCCTGTTTAAATGTGTATAACCCTTACATGATCACCACTTTGTAAATAAACCATGACAAAATTTTCAAAATCAAAATCCTTTTTAAAACTGTAAAGCATTTTCAAAGGTGGCCTAAAGTAGCGCGAAATGAGCCAAAACTCTGTCCGAGTGTCTAGTCAAAATCATTTCTCCACTTCGAGTCAACACTCCCATAACCACACTACGGTTGTCTAGGACAAACATTTCCAAACCAGTCATTTTCAAACTCACTTAGCATAGTGTCACACTCCCACTTCACAAGTCGAGTCATTTTTCCACTTCGAGTCAACACTCCCACAACCACACTACGGTTGTCTAGGACAAACATTTCCAAACCAGTCATTTTCAAAACTCACTTAGCACAGTGGCACACTCCCACTTCACAAAATCGAGTCTTTTCGAGTAAGTGTGCTGGAATGGTCGATCTGGTTCTGATTCCTCGCCGGTCTCTTGCCTCCGTTTCCAAGATGTTAGGAGCTAGTCAAACAAATGTTCGTGCACCAAATCCGAATGGTAATGATCAAATCCTAGCTGCGCTCATCCGTCTCCAAACAAGTCAAGACCAAGCTTATGTTCGCCTTAATGCCATTGAATTACGAATTGTTGCCATAGAAGCTAGGCTTCTTCCTGCGGACATTCTCGATGCTAGTGTACACGATAACATTCCACTCGTTATGGGACAACCAGAAGTCGATACCTCACCAGTTCTTACTGGAGCGGAAAATCGACTCCAATACTTGGAAGAGCAACTAATGTACCTCATGGGAGATGACATATATAGGGAGAACAATCGCAAATATGAAGTTGTGATTGCCCAGCTGCCAACCAACTTCAATATGACTGACATCCCAAATTCAAAAGATATGAAAACCCTTTAAATCACATCTGCTTTCAAGGATTACATGTCTATCAAATGCATCAAACCAGAGATGTTCCTAAGGATCTTACTTTCGTCTCTCGACACCATTCCCAAGCAGCGGTTCTATTCCCGAGAACACGACAAAAATTGCAACCTGGGATGATGCCGCAATCGAGTTCGCCAAACAATATGCAGACAATACTGAAATCCAAGTCAACATGCACACTCTAAAGGTTCTTACCCAAAATGAGAAAGAAGGTTTCACCGACTTCCTAAGTAGGTGGAGGACTACTAGCACACAACTTGTCGAACGCCCAAATGAAGCTACTCTTGTGGAAAAGTTCGTGAACAACTTCAGACCTGTTTATGCAAACCATCTAAGATACCAGAACATAAAGTCTTTCAAAGACTTAATTGTGCTAGGAACAAGACCTGAAGACGACATCTGAAGCGACTACTTGTCTTCACTATATTAACCTTTGTAATAGGACCATCCTCGTCCTTTTCGAGTTTCAAACAAAACTAAATAAATGAGCACATGAACTTTTTATTAGTCACTTGTTCTAGTTTTTACTCTTAACTAGTGGAATAGACTTGAAATACTTTAGATCGTATGTCTTTAGTGTAGATCACTCGACCTCTTAGAATAAGCCTTAAAAAGGGCGTGCATTTACCACCTTGTTCATATCTTCTGGTGTGAAAATTCCTTGATCGTCGTGTCTCTACGTGACCTTTAGGTTTGGAGACCCCATCTTTCTACCCGATTCGTCAGATCCTATATGACTACCAGAAATTGCATCCTATGCCAAACATTTTGATACCCCCACCGGAGGATCAAAACAATTTTTTAGTGCAATCGTGCCTAAACTCTCACAAATTCAAACCAAATAAAAATCCCAACAACCCCAAATCAAAAGTCTCAAATATCCAAAATTTCATGAGACAAACACAAACAAAAGTCGAACAAATCCAAACACAAAAAAAAATCCCAACAACCCCAAATCAAAAGTCTCAAATATTCAAAAATTCACGAGATGAGGCTAGCAAAAGTCGAACATATCCAGTCAATCCAAAAAAGTGTCGAAAATCACAAAAGCAGTCCAACAATGACTTCCACACAAAAATAGTCCAACAGCGGATTTAAATCCAAAAAAAACAGACCAATAAAAGTCTCGAGCATTTTCAAAAAATGCACAAGACACAAGGAAAATCTCTCCAAACCCAAACAAAAACAAATATCTCAAGTAGTCATCTTTTCACAAATTTCAGACGAATCGACTCATAGTTATATTGTCTCCATGCCTTTCGGGACGATCCTTTCATTCATCCAGGTGAGTGAGAGAGATAACACAGATCTCCAGTGTTTTCTAGCACCATAGAACCTCCCATTCCATTCCGTCTCATATCACCCTCGTTTAGCATCTAAGACCTCGACAGATGTACACTAGGCTTATACGGTCACAAAAGTATTTTGTTTCTATAGCATTAGTCTTGCGAAATTGGCAGAGCTTGTTCGCGACGGGCACTCCTGCGATCCGTAAATAAATTTTCGCACTTATGAAAGATTTCCTTAAACTGTTTTCGAGATGAACCTCGTTTCATAAATATTTCCCATTATAAAAGTTTTCGTGTTAATTTTGAAAACCGATTCTTGTCCCTGATACTTTTGTTTTCTACTCTCAAGTTTCGAGGACGAAACTTTTTAAAAGGTGGGGTGATTGTAACACCCGCAAATGCACCCTATTTGTAATTTAAAAATATTATACGGATACTTTTCAGCGAAATTTAGTTTTAGTTTAGAATTAAATTTTCCGTGTCTAATTTGGAATTTCCGAGTTCGTATTTGGATTTTTCGCGAGAATTCAAGTGAATCCCGTCTTAAGCCGTCTTTGACTTTTCTTGACTTTTTCCACTATATCTCCTCATACTCACCTTAACCTAATTCATTCTCACACAACTCAACTCTTTCTTCCTCTTTAAGGAAACCCAAAGAAACCTTGCCTCCATTTTTGATCCGTCTTGTAATCGTCATAACTCTTTCATTTCTCGCTCAAATTCACGTAAGTTCGTCTTATTCCTTCCCTCTCATCTTCCTCTATCCGTATTGGTAATAAAATTACCGTCTTTCTCGCTTTTCAATTTATCCGTCTTTCTCAAAGGTGAATTATATTCATCTTTTGTTATCTAATTGTAGGTGGAGACTTTCTCGAAATCGATTAAAGACGCGAAAAGGTAACGGTGAGAGTTACTCGATATCATTTACGTGTTTTACATGCTTTCTATGTTAGAATTCATATTTAGAATACGATTAGTAATTATAGGAATCGTGTTGTTGATGATGGTTGTTGTTAGTTGTTAATTGATATGAGAATTTATGGTTTGTGATGGTGTAAATGAGGATTTTTGTTGTTGATAACATGTTAGGATTTGTTCGTGCCTGAGTCCAGCCAAGGACGCTGGCAGCGTCCATGGACGTTGGCAGCGTCGTCCGTCGCTGGCAGCGTTACTCGCTGCCGACTGCTGTTTTTCTGCACTGACCCCTTTTCGTAAAATGATCATATCTCCTTCGTTACTTACTTGTTTTGAGCTTGTGACATCCCGTTGGAACCGTAAGAGGATAAGCTATCACCTTATTTGGAATTTCTGCATTTGGATGTCTAGAACTCTAGTTATGACCATTTGAAGTGGACCCTTGTTTTAGTTGGTTTCCAAACAACGTTGTTTTGGAGAGGTGATCTATGTTTTTATTCATTATGCTTCATAAACTTGTTCTAATGCTTATGTATCATGTATTGATTCATTTTTATCATAGTTAAGTTTATAAAATTCCCTATTCTCATGTTTTGTGACGGTTTTTGGTATGTCCCACTTTGAGTCGGTTTTTACAAAGTTACGGTTTGAGCACTAATTTCCTATGTGCTTTGTGCTCTCATTCCCTTGGCTACCTCCACGTTCGTAAGGCTGGAATGTCGGAACGAGGATGTATCCTACTGCTTAATTGCATGTGTTAGTGGGCATACGACGACGTTGTTGGGAGGCGAATGCTTTGCGTTGATCGACCCGGCCGTCAAATGTTGTGTACTTACGAGGTGGTGTTATTTGCATGTAGCGTACCGCTTGTTATGAGGCTTGTGCTCTTTTCCGCCTCTTTCGTGAATATCGACCGAATTTGGGGTACTCGGCATATATATTGTAAGCCCGAGTCTTGGATGCGAAATGTTATCGCATGTCGAATCGTAACACGTTATATTCCGAGATCCTGGCCAGGTTTAGACTAGGACCGTATTATTATCGTCGTGCTACCAGGAGGAAATTAGTCTACATATACGAAATGTAGCATCGTGTATGCGTTCAGGGAAATGTTGTATCCCGTGGATGCCTTTTAATCATACTTGCATGTACACGGTGCTAGTGCGTGTCATTTACCGTGAGAGATGTCTTCTTTGTGTCGTCGTTCTTGAATGCACGATTTCATGATATTATTCATGGTCATTGCATGATTGGGCACCGTCTATGTATTGGTATGTTTGAATGGATGATAATATGATGGATTTATTGTGGTCATCGCATGATTTGGCATGGTTGTTTGTCGAGTCTCAATCTTATCAAACTTATACCGCTAACGGTGAGATGTAAGCCCTAGTCAGCGTATTCGGTTGCCTAAGAGTGTCTTCCCCGAGTCTTTGTATAACATGATGGATTCGGATTTGTATTCCATATGCTCTTATCATTATATATTGAATTGCCTATCTATCCTTATCGTATCTCACATGTATATCTATATATGCATGCTCTACTTTTGTATTTCCTTCTATGTACGTTTAATGTGATATGGATGGGAGAACCCGGAGTTACTCCCCACTGATTGTGGCGTTCATGTTTTTCATGAATGAACAGGTTGCTTGCATGGATGGCTTTGTGCTTATGCTATTTTGGGTTCGGGTGTGAGCTAGCGGGCGTTGTCCCTGGAAGATTAACCTCTAGTCGTTAATTAGCTAGTTTGCTAAACACTTTGTTCTTTGTTAACATTTTGAGAGACTCCGTCTCTTTGTTATATTCCGTACTTAGTTTGTAATATTTTGACACTCCTCGTTTTATCTATCTTGCATGTATAAAAGTTTTTAAAATACCGTATTTCCGCAGTTTACTTCACATGCTTGTATGTTTTATATTTCCGCATTCGCGAGGGTTGTCACAAGTGACCTGTGCATCGCACAGGCATTAAATCTAGTTATTTATAAATTTAGTCGTTTAAAATAATTTACTCAATAAAATAAACGAGAATATGATAAAATTACGTATGTTTATAAATTTTCCACTAAGATAAAATTACGGGTGTTACAATATGTGTGTATGTGTTTTTAGGATCATAGAATAACACTCTCTTATGTCTTATGTAAAAACGGTTGTGGTATATTTTTAGTCAATCCTGCTTGAATGCATAGCATGTAATCATTGCATGCTAATTTCCTACCTGAAGGCTATTTTGATCATACACCTTGTGTGTTGAGTAACAATGAAAGAGGGTGTCACAGGAACAAACCATTTAAAGATTTCAATATGTGGAGCCATGCCCCTTCTTTTCTGTCCAGTGTCAATCAGGTTTGGTCTACTAGAGTGGAGGGACCAGCATGTATAGGGTTGTAAGAAAATTGAAGATGCTCAAGTATTCTCTTAAAAATTTAAATAAGGAGTACTTTTCTGATATAGAGAATAAGACTTAATAAGCTCACACCAACTTGATCCAGTTACAGAATAAGATTGCCCAAGGCAATGCTGATCTGAATGACCAGGAATATGAGGCTCATCAACACTACCTGTTACATCAGAAGGCTCATATGGAGTTCCTTAAGCAAAATTCCAAAGCCCATTGGATGAAGGATGGTGACTACAATACTGCTTATTTCCACAACATCATCAAAGCAAAAAGGAATAAGAATTTCATAACTCACATTACTGACCATAAAAACAAAATTCATAAGGAAGAGAATGGGATTCAGGAGGCTTTCCTTCGTTATTATCAGTATCTCCTAGGAACCAGTAGTTGCACAACTAATGTAAATGTTGAGATTGTCTTGAATGGTCCTACCTGCAATGAGCAACACAGAGATATGCTTCCGGAACCTGTAACAAAAGATGAGATTAGATAAACAATGTGGAAAATTCCTAATGACAAAGCCCCAGGGCCTGATGGTTATTCCAGCAAATTCTTTAAAGATAGCTGGGAGGCTGTAGGGGAAGAGGTCACTGAAGCTATTATGGATTTTTTCAGATCAGGCACTCTGCTGAAGCAAATCAATGCTACAACAATTACTCTGATCCCTAAAGTTGTGAGACCTCAGTCTGTATTGTAATACAGACCCATAACTTACTGTAACACCATCTATAAATGCATATCAAAGCTCATGTGCAACAGACTAGCTAAGATCTTACTTGATATTATTTCTCCAACTCAAGGGGATTTATTCAGGGAAGGAGCATTATGGAGAACATTTTTATTTGTCAGGATCTCATCAAACTGTACTCTAGAGGGAGTGACTCCCCTAGATGCATGTTTAAAATGGACCTCCAGAAGGCATATGATACTATTGAGTGGGGTTTTTGTAGATCAAATGCTTATAACTCTCAAGGTTCCAGATTAGTTTAGAGTCTAGATCATGCAATGTGTGACTACTCCTAGTTACTCAATTAATCTGGATAGGGATCTGTTTGGGTTCTTTAAAGGTCAGAGGGGGCTAAGACAGGGGGATCCCTTATCCCCCCTCTTATTCACCATTTGTATGGAGTACCTTTCTAGGCTTCTCACATACACAACTGAACATTATGATTTTAAATATCATCCCATGTGCAAGTCAATGAAGCTCACCCACCTCATGTTTGCTGATGACCTACTTAGTTCAGTAAAGGAGATACTCAGTCTATGATGGTGCTCTTAAGGACCTTTTCTACTTTTTCCAACACCTCAGGGCTGAAAATGAGCAAAGGTAAGTCCAATGCCTACTTTAATGGCGTCAAAGATTGGGTCAAAGCTTACATAACGCAAATCTCTGGTCTGATTGAAGGCAAGCTCCCATTCAGATACTTAGGAGTTCCAATCAAGCCTATCAGATTATCAGAACAAGACTGCAAAATTCTAGTTGAGAAGATCATTGACAAAATTAGAGGCTATGGGTCCAGGAAGTTCTCCTATGCAGGGATACTTGTCCTGATTAAGGCAGTGTATAAAACTCTTCACAATTATTGGGCTTCCATTTTCATTCTACCACAGAGCATTATTAACATAATTGAGTCAGCATGTAGGATTTTTTTTTGGAATGAGGGTGTGGACTACATGAGAACTCCTCTAGTCTCATAGGACAAAACTTGTAAACCAAAAAATGAAGGTGGTTTAGGGCTTAAAAATGATGCAGTCAGGAACAAAGCTGCCATTGGCAAACTTGTTTGGTGGCTATATACTAAACATGACAAACTTTGGGTCAGATGGGTTCAAAATATTTACTTGAAAGGCCAAGACTGGATGGTATACAAGGCACCCCTAGATACTAGTTGGTACTGGAGAAGAATATGTAAAGTTAAGGAAGAGCTTATTGATGCTTATTGACAACACCAAAATGTGTTGTGTCTAGTAGTATTTATTAGGTTCGTTTATTATACTTTTACGGGTCGTTAGCATCGTTTTATGCTAACCTTAGTCATTGTAATTATGTTGTTATTTAGTATTTTTAGTCAACTTTTAGAGTCAAACCCGGAAGTCAACAAAATTCAAAGTCAAACCCGAGACCCGAGACCCAAACCCGACAATTGGAGTGGGCCACAAACAAATCATCAATGTAAGAAGACCAAGTCCAAAGGGTCAATGGAAGTCAAGGCGGGACTAAAATCCAAAGGGTCAACGAAAGTCAAGGCGCTCAACCAAGGGGAAAAACTGGCAGCGTGAAACGCTGCCAGCGCCAGGGAACGCTGCCAGCGTCCCACAACGCTGCCACCGTCCTGGTCTCAGGCATGCGTTCCTTCATTCTCCGTGTTGTCATTTTGAGGCCCATTTCTCAAGGCCCTAAGTTTCCGGAGCCAAGGGTATAAAAGAGCCAAATTGTAGAGAGAGAAACACACAACATTGAATACAACATTCCACAACACAACACATTAGAATTCTCTCAAGTTTTGTTCTTCATTTTGGTTTTGTAATTTGGTTGAACTTCATAATGGGTTGTAATATTTGGATTATGGGTAGCTAATTTTCCATTTCTTAGTGTAATTGGAACAAATTCTCTCCTTTTAGCATTGTAAGGCCTTTTGAACCTCTTCTTCTTTATTTAATTCCATTTTCTCATGTTTAAATTCCATTGTTGAATGAATTGTTGTTGAGACTAACCATCTTAACAAGTGTTTGTTTAATTAGTGCTTTGTCTAGATAAATTTGGTTAATTTGTCTTGATATTGTGGAAGCAACCTTGAGAGATTGTAACTTTGGTTTAAAGTTGGAATCTTTTAAGTGGAATTTGGTTTATTGTGTAACACCCGCAAATGTACCCTATTTTTATAGTGAAAATATTTTACGGATACTTTTCAGCGAAATTTAGTTTTAATTTAGAATTTAATTTTCCGAGTCGAATTTAGAATTTCCGAGTTCGTATTTGGAATTTCCACGAGATTTCAAGTAAATCCCGTCTTAAGTCGTCTTTGACTTTTCTTGACTTTTTCGACTCACCTTTCATATACTCCCTCAAACCCTAACTCCTTCTTTCATTTTCCACTTACTCTTTCTTCCTCATCAAACCACCAAAAGCCTAAACTCTATTTTTATCAAGCTTAGATTCGTCGCTACTCCTTCATTTCTTGCTCAAATTCACGTAAGTTCGTCTTATTCTTCCCCTCTTAGCTTCCTCTATCCGTATTGGTAATAAAATTACCGTCTTTCTCGCTTTTTAAATTATCCGTCTTTCTCAAGGTGAATGATATTCATCTTTTATTATCTAATTGTATGTAGGTGGAGACTAGGAAGGTCTAGAAATCGATTAAAGACGCGAAAAGGTAACGGTGAAGGGTTACTCGATATCATTTACGTGTTTTATGTGATTTCTAGGCTAGTAATCGTATGTAGATTATGGTTAGTATGCTTAGGATTTTATTATTGATGATGGATGTTGTTTGTTGAGAATTGATATGAGAAGTGATATGAGAAGTGATGATTTATGATAATAGTTGATGATGGTTGAGTTTAGAGCAAATTGGAGTTGTCTAGACTCAAGTCACGGTCGTGAGACTCAAGTCACGGGCGTGAAATAGTGGCTGATCTTTTACCCTTGCGTAACAGAGTGTTTCACGGGCGTGAAATACAAGTCACGGTCGTGACTTGTGCAGTTTCACTGCACTGACCCCTTTTCGTAAAATGATCATATCTCCTTCGTTACTTGCTTGTTTTGGGCTTGTGACCTATCGTTGGAACCGTAAGAGGATAAGCTATCACCTCAACTTGGAATTTCTGCATTTGCATATCTAGAACTCTAGTTATGACAGTTTGAAGTGGACCCTTGTTTTAGTTAGTTTCCAAACTTGTTGTTTTGAGATAAGATTTATGTTTCCTATTTATTATGTTTCTTAAACTTGGTCTAATGCTTATGTATCATGTATTGATTCATGTTTATCATATTTACATTTATATAATGCCCTATTCTCATGCTTGGTGACGGTTTTTGGTATGTCCCACTTTGAGTCGGTTTTTACAAATGATACGGTTTGAGCACTATTTTGTCTTGTGCTTTGTACTCTCATTCCCTTGGCTACCTCCATGTTCGTAAGGCTGGAATGTCGGAACGGAGAGGTATCCTACTGCTTAAATGCATGTGTTAGTGGGCATACGACGACGTTGTTGGGAGTTGAACGCTTTGCGTTGATCGACCCGGCCGTCAATGTTGTGTACTTGCGAGGTGGTGTTATTTGCATGTAGCGTACCGCTTGTTATGAGGCTTGTGCTCTTTTCCGCCTCTTTCGTGAATTGATCTACCGAATTTGGGGTACTCGGCGTCTATGATTGACCGAGTCTTGGATGCGAAATGTGATCGCATGTCGAATCGGAAAATGTGATTCCGAGAATCTGGCCAGGTTTAGATTAGGAGCCTTATTATTATCGTTCCTACCAGAAGGAAATTAGTCTACATATACGAAATGTGATCGTGTATGCGTTCAGGGAAATGTGATCCCGTGGATGCCTTTTAATCATACTTGCCATGTACACGGTGCTAGTGCGTTTCATTTACCGTGAGAGATGTCGTCTTTGTGTCGTTGTCTTTGGAATGCGTGATTTCATGATTGATTATTCATGGTCATTGCATGACTTGGCATCGTCAATGTATTGGTACGTTTGAATGGATGATAATATGATGGATTTATTGTGATCATCGCATGACTTGGCATGGTTTGTTTGTCGAGTCTCAATCTTATCAAACTTATACCGCTAACGGTGAGATGCAAGCCCTAGTGAGCGTATTCGGTTGCCTAAGAGTGTCTTCCCCGAGTCTTTGTATAACATGATGGATTCGGATTTGTATTACATATGCTCTTATCATTATATATTGAATTGCCTATCTATTCTTATCGTATTTCACATGTATATCTACATATGCATGCTTATCTTTTGGATTTTCTTTTATGTACGTTTAATGTGATATGGCTGAGAGAACCCGGAGTTACTCCCCACTGACTGTGGCGTTCATGTTTTTCATGGATGAACAGGTTGCTTGATTTGGATGGCTTTTTGCATATGTTATTTTGGGTTCGGGTGTGAGCTAGCGGGCGTTGTCCCTGGAAGTTTCACCTCTAGACGATTTTAGCTAGTTTGCTAAACACTTTTACTTTGTTAGCATTTGCAGAGACTTAGTCTCTTGATGTAGTATATTTCGTACTTTAGTTTGTAATATTTGACACTCCTCGTATTCTTTCCTTGCATGTATAAAAGTTTTAAAAACTTCTTATTTCCGCTATATAATTCACATGCTTGTATGTTTTATCTTTCCGCATTCGCGAGGGTTGTCACATATTGTGTAATTAGAACATGGTTTAGTGTTTTTTTACATGGTTCTAGCTTGTTTCTTTGGTTTTGTTCATAAAGCTTGCATCTTTGATTTGGGCTCATGTTTTAATGGGTGTAAATTTAGTTGTAAAGGGTCATCCTTGGTTGGTTTAATCCATGTTGGCTAATTTCTTAGAAACTTGTATTAGATAATTAGAGAAGAGAGGAAAATTAGAGTCTTCACTTTGTTAATTGTGGAGAACTTGGGAAAATTACACTAAGGGCGCGTTTGGTTCACATGAGGGAAAGGGAAAGGCAATAAGAAAGGGAAATAAAAGGAAAAGAAGTGAATTCCCTTTGATGTTACTTGTTGTTTGTTTTGCAAATGTAGCAAAATGGTAAAAATAATTAACATAATAAACAACCCATTATTACAACCACCATCCACCACTTACAACCAAGGTTTAATGCCAACCACCACCAACCTCCCTCTCGCTGGAACCCTGGTGGGCGCCACAATGCCGGCAAGTAGGCATGTCGCCGGTCACTCCACCCACTGCCACCACGGTGGTGAAAAATGGGTTTCGATTTTTCTCATCGCCCACCCTCGTCGTTCCTTCTCCCCACCACCACAACCACCACTCGAAACAGCCACCCCCAAACCCGAAAGACGAAACCCCCTTTCCCACCTCCAAAACCGCCAGATCTGGTGGGGAGAAGTGAAAGCAGTGACAGCAGGAATTAGTTCCAGTACCGATGACTTTGGTATGGCAGTGTTAAGCAGGGCGGCGAAGGACGAGTTGGGGGTTGATGTTGTGGCGGTGACGGTGACGGTGGTTGTTTCGGTGGTTGGGGGTGGTGAGGCGACGGTGACGGTGGTGGCGGGGAGAAGCAACGACGAGGGTGGAGTGGGCGACGATCAACACTGGTTCCAGCGAGGGTGGTGCATAAGGTGGTTGTAGCGGTGGTTATAATAGTTGGTGGTGGCAATGGCGATGGTGTGGTATAACGTACATTAGTAGTTCTCAGTTAAGGTGGGGAATTAAATTTCTTACCTTGGGGGGGTGGTGGAATGGAAATAAAGGGATATGAAGGTATGGGAGGGTATAAAGGGGGCAAAGGTAATGGAAAAAATGATGAAACAAACAACAACAAAGGGAATAGATGGATATGATTCCTTTTCCCTTTCCTGTAGACCCCGAACCAAACGGCCCCTAAGTTGTTTCTCCATATTTGAATATTTGAATCTTTAGTTTTTGTTGGTAATTTTAGACTCGCTAATCAATTCTCATGTCAAACTTTCTCTCTATGTGTTATCCTACATGTTTTGTCATTGTGAATATCATAGTTTGTAATTAATTTAAGCTTTTGTCTTAATTAGTGTCTTAATTTGTGATTAGAGTAATTAGTTAGTAATTAGTTTGTTAATTGGTTTTTAGCAAGAGTCTAGATTAGATTAATTTAGTTAATACCGCCTTCTCTTGGGTTCGACCCTATTCTTACCATTTACTACCTTTGTTTAAGATAGTTGGTGTTTGTTTAGGAGTTATAAATTGTTATTTGATCGTAGCTAATTAGTGGATTTAACGACACCGCTTTTAAGCCCGTCAAATTTGGCGTCGTTGCCGGGGAAAATATACAATCCTCTCCCCCACACTTAGATCATACAATGTCCTCATTGTAGGGGAAAAGGTCGGGGTGCTTCATCAATTGTTGAAATGAGAAGAAACCGAGGCACCTCCTCGGTTTCTCCTCCTCTCTCTTTCTTCTCTAACCCTTCTTCTTCTTTCTAGGCCTTTATCAAGGGCCTCTTGTGTATAAGGAGTGGGGTAGCCCGGGTTTTGGTGGATGGACATGCCGAAAAGTGAGCTAGCCAAACCATAAACATCTTCTTGTGCCACCGCATCTTCATATGAATCTTGAAGGTTAGTGTGGTGCCGCTCATTTTGAGCTTCGAAATGGTTTGTGGCTTGCTCCCTCCAAGCATTTTGTGTCGCCCACATGTCATTTTTCTCTTGCCACCTTTGATCTTGTTTCTCCCTCCAAATGCAGTCTTCCTCTTGCCGTGCTACCACTTATACTCACCAGATCTGGAATAATCAGGCCGGGGCTGAATACACCATTGCCAAGGGGTATGATTATATCAGATCCCATAGCCCAAAAGTGGATTGGGCAAGAGGGATTTGGTCAAACTGGACTATCCCGAAACATGCCATATTTACACGGTTGTACCATCACAATAATCTCAACACAATTGATAAACTTTTCAAGCTAGGGGTTACTACTGATAATAGCTGCTATCTGTGTAATAATGGAGAAGAAACTAGACATTACCTCTTCTTTCAATGTGATTATAGCAGGAATGTAATGAATCAAGTTAGTACCTGGTTCAGAGTCCGATTACCTACTGCAGAGATCGAGATTTGGAGAAAGCGTCGCCGGGGAACACAACTGAAACGTTGCTTAATAGATGTCATCATCATCGCATGCAGATACCACATTTGGAAGCAAAGGAACTAGAGTAAGATTGAGAATACCATAATGAGACTCGAGATAGTTACCAAACTCATAATTAATTACTTCAGCATGAAGATCAGAGGTAAGGGGGACTATAGAGCAACATAGAAAGATCAAAAATGAATGGAGGCCATAGTTGCGAGAAACAGATGAGAGATAAGCAAAGGAGATCTGAGAAGATATGAGTGGATGATAACTAGATAGGGTTTATCTGATTTTGTTGAATTTTGTTGTCTTATAAGGTTGGTCTTCAGTGTTGAATGGGGCTTGGCCAAACGATACAAGCCCAGCTCATTATTTGATTTGTAACTCGATTCTCGGATCGAGCACACTATTTTGACGATTCTCAATATACTTACATTTTAACAAAACAAAAACGGTTGTGAACCCCCGCGATAACGGTAAATAAAACATACAAATATGGATCGAAAATATAGCGAGATTTAAAAACTTTTTAATAAAGTACGCGAAGTCACCAAACAAAGTAAACAACAAGGTACAAAATACTACAAGGGGAACTAAGTCCCTCAAAACATCAACTAGTCCAAAAGAGAGCCTAAGCGGCAAGGTAATTGTCAATGTTGACGCCCGCTAGGCTCACACTAGTCTCACCCAAATAAGCACCGACCTTAACTTGTTCATTCATGAAACATTAATGCCTCAGTGGAGGAGTAACTCGAGATTCCCCCAACCATGTTACAAGAATACAAGGGCAATTAGAGCATATATATAACATGATGAATCAAATGAGAGACATTAATTAATAAAAATGAACATGTGAGAACTACTAGACACATAGAAGTGATAGACCTCAAAGCAACCTTGGAAATTTTATAAATACTAAATGGCTTGAATCTCACTATTTGCATTTATATGAACGAAGAGATTAACAAAGGGGAAGACAATACAAAGGGACAACCAAGACATAGATACACAAGGCATAACCAAGGATATCACCAAACAATATAGGCATGAGACATGTCATCCAAACAATCCAATCATACTCTCACGGTAAATGGCACGTAAAAAGCATAGGTACTATGCATGACAAGACGACTCTAGACTTGAATCCTCCCGGTGGGACTACAATAATAATACGACCCTAGTGTAAACCTGGCCAGACTCTCGGGATGAACATTTTCCAATTAGACATGCGATAAATGTTTCACATCCAAGACTCGGACGACAAAACGAAAGCCGAGCATCCCTAACACAGCAGAACGGCACGAAGGGGCAGAAAAAGAACGAGCATACCAAATCCAGCACAACGCCGCAGAAGAGGGTGTCAAAGAAATTCAAAGAAGTACGCTAAACACGATGATTGATAAGGGTAAAGTCGCGTCACCTTAATCAAAGTAAAACCTAATTCACAACTAACTAATAGTCAGCGGTAAGCAAGGTATCGAATCCACAGGGAGGCGGTAGTATTCTAATCTGTTAAACTAGGTTTGTCTCTTAAGTAACAATTTCTGGGTTTTGATTGTGGTTTCTAAACTAATAGCAATTAATAACAATAACTAAAAGTAAACAATAACACAACTAATAATAATAACAACTAATAATAAGCAATAACAAACTAAAAAGGTTGAAAACAATGAGATTAAAAGTCTAGGGTCTCAGGTTCACTAGGATTATTGTTCAGGGATAGGGATAAAATTAACTATCATGCAATAAAGCTATCTAAGGTCACAAGATCGGTCGATTCAATTATGCCCTTTAGATCTACAATTTAACATGCGATTGCTATCATTAAATGAGTTCTATTCAATTATCGTAGCCTATCTTAGTCTTAACCCGGTCGGTGTCAATCCTAATTTGCGAGACTAGTTAATTAATCCTGGCCAGTAATCAAACAACTAGAATTAAAACGATAATCAAACGATAACCATGCAATTGCAATTCAATTAATTAATCTACCCCTTCTAACAATCCTAGATCCCTTTCAACCCTAGAAAGGAATTTAGCTACTCATAACGATATAAACAACAACAATAATAATTAAAGTAAACATGATTAACAACAATGAAAGGATGAACAAAGAATAATTAAAGAACTAGAAGGCAATTAAATTGAATAACGAAGAAAGATTGAAGAATACCGATTACAAGTTGAACTAAAGTCAATCGTCTTTGATGAAATAAATCCGGAGGAAAAGTAAACTAATTAGGGTTTCTGAATTAAAGCCTAAAAGTATTCAAAAGCATAAGAAAGTATAAGAAAGTATATCTAATTATGAAAGACGAGCTTTCTTTATATAATACAAAAGGTCTAATTAATTAGGTTAAAGTTTAGGAACATTAGAGAAAACCGCCGAAATAAAGCTTGCTCGATCGAGCAAGGGTCTTCTGCTCGATCGAGCAACACATGACAACGACTCGACCGAGCAAGGTTGGACTGCTCGATCGAGCAGACCTTCCTTTAGCTCGTTTTCTTCACTTTCCTTCATTTATTCTCTTTTCTTCCTCGATTTCCGTGCCTAGCTTCTACGATCCTACTCCGCTATGCTCCGTATCTACTCAAAAAGCTCCACATGCATCCAATCTGCATTAAAACATAACAAAAGCGGCAGAAACGATATTCTAGCTAAAATAGCATAGAATAAGCAAGGAAAGACGGTAAATCGAGTTATTTGTGACTAGGGGAAGCATAAAATATGTATATAAATAATGATCATCAAACTCCCCCAAACCAATCTTTTGCTTGTCCCTAAGCAAAGCAACCAACACATACAAAGACAAACATACAAATGGTGAATGAAAAACTCAAAGCTAATGTCAATGCACATACAAATCCCAAGCTATCTATATCTATAACAAATTAATGACCAAGTTGTACCAATAAAACGAATTCAAAGGTACGGGAAAGTAGAAAACGCAGCTCATATTCTAAGATTTTACATGATACCGTAATATAGACAAAAACCAAATACCTTTCAATCTTGCAAGGCTCAATTTGTCGGATTCTCGCGGATTCACTCAAGCACTCATAAGTTTATGTAAAGGTGAGTTTTGTGAAGATAGAAAGAAATAGAAACACTCACTCAACTTATGAAACATGCATGCATTCTAATGTGATAGTAATTTCCCCAACTAATACGCATTCGCTACAAAGTACATGAATCAGGACAAAAAGGGAGGCTAATGGGTGAAGGTATAGAAATGGATTGTGTCAAGGCACGTATGGAAATGTGGGGCTAAGACCGGTAGTCGCAGCGACACGTACCAAAACAAATCTACAAGACTAGCACAAACCAACACCAACTAGAGAAATCATCTTAAACTTTGACAATGCAAGAGAGAGATCGAAATTGCTCTCTAAATATGCATTAGACTCTAGTATAATCCCTTTCATTTTCCCTTGAATAATTCAATGAAGCAACAAATTTTTCTTCCTTTTTCTTCTTTTTCTCTTTTTCTTCTTTTTCATTTTTTCAAATCAAATCTTTTTTTTTTCTTTTCTTCATAACTATTTTTTTCTTTTGCTTCACAACTTTTCTCAACAAAGGGAATAAATGACACAATTGCCAACATACTTGCTACACCCAATTGATATTCTTTTTGAAATCCCGACCCAACCATAGTAGACAAGTAGATAAGAAGAACATGCAACTGCGACTGTTCCGATAAGGTAGGCAAGTTCTAGGAATGTAACTAATATATGGCTTGTAAAACAGGCTACAAAAGGCTCAAATTGGCTAAACATAGAGAACTCAATAATAAGGGTATAAAATCAAGTCTTTTTGGCTATGTGAGGCTTATTTGAACAAAAAGAACCACCATTCCTCATGCACTTATCAAACGAACGCGTATAGTATCAAGAAACGAATGTCACACTTATGCAATTTGATGCTACATATTACACAAGGAGTACCACACTCAAGCCTAAAAACAATGAGACTAGTTTATTGATGTTCCTGGCCTAGGAAGCTCTATAGACCTCAGAATTTCAAGTGGTTTACCAACAAAAATTGCCAAATCTAATTAGCATAAGGTATGTCAAAAACGGTCAAGACTTGTACTATGAGCTTTGTTTTCAAAAAGAGTAAGTCAAAACAATGTACATGGACAACTTATTTGGGATTCAAATGCAGAAACAATGCAAATTATCATCATTGTAATTCAATTCACCAAGACTCGACCTAATAAAATAAAAAACATGTTTTTGGATTTTGTAAATTTTTCAATTTTTATGGATTTTTTTTTTTTAAATTAACACACAACATAAAGACACAACATAAATAAAGAATCTCCCCCAAACCTAAATGTCACAGTGTCCTCATTGTGACGCTAACAGCACATCAATCACACAACAACCAACAGCAGCAACCTAAAGGACACAACTAACAAAGGGGAATGGGAGAAATAACTAAAAGATAATACAATAAAAGAAAGTACAAGGATAGATAATACCAGCTGTATAGAATAATAGCCTCCCCCAAACCAGCTGCAAAATGGGGGAGTAGTGATCAACTGTCACTACTGCTCATCAGTCGGGTTCAAGTTCAGGTGTCATTACCTTGGTAACCTTAGGGGGGTTACCTAAGATATACACCTTTTGTAACTTGCATTCCTTTCCCGTCAGCAGTTTTTTCATCTCAACTACTGCCTTACTCCGTGAGCTTCCAGCTTCAGCAGTGCTGGAAATTAAGGCGATCTCCAGAGGATCCCTATTCAAGCATAAAGAGAGACAATCATCAATATTCAAATCCACAATATCGATCCTGTGACATGTCTCTTCTAGCATGGGGTGTTTCATTGAATGCTCTAAGTTGAAAGTAATATTGTCATCCCCCACTGTTCGTGTAAGTCTCCCATTCTTAACATCTATAACCGCCCCCGCAGTATGGAGGAATGGTCGTCCTAAAATGATAGGAATTTGGGTGTCTTCAGCCATATCTAAGACAACGAAGTCAACTGGTATGAAAAACTTCCCTACTCTAACCGGTACGTCGTCTAAAATCCCTAAAGGATGTTTAATAGAACGGTCGGCCATTTGTAAGGTCATGGTTGTAACAGTGAGTTGACCCATATTTAGCTTTTTGCATATAGAACATGGCATAACACTAACACTAGCCCCTAAATCACAAAAGGGTTTTATCTATAGCTAAGCAACCTATATTACAAGGAATCGAAAAACTCCCTGGATCCTTGAGCTTAGGTGGTGATCTGGGTTGCAACACAGCACTGCATTCTTCAGTGAATGGAACCGTCTCCACTTCATTAAAGGACCGCTTCCTTGTCAATATGTCCTTCAAAAATTTCGCATAGGTCGGCACTTGAGTGATCAACTCAGTAAAAGGGACACTCACTTGTAAATTCTTGACCACCTCCATGAACTTTCCAAACTGTGTATCAAGCTTGGATTTATGTTGACGGTGAGGAAAAGGAAGTTTAATGGCGATTGGCTCGGCTTCTTTTGCTTTTGAAGGTGAATTAGAGGACTTATAGGCCTGATCAGGGGTTGCTCGATCGAGTTTTTCTGTACTGTAGCTTTCAGAAATTTCCCGAGAAGAATTTGGGCAGATTTTCTGGGTTGCTCGATCGAGCAAGGGGGTGCTGCGCGATCGAGCAACCTCTTTTTCAGCCCCTTCTTCGCCTTTTTTTGAACTTTGATCAGCAACTTCCAAGCTTTCATTGGTTTCATCCCTTATCATTTCAGGACCTTTGTAATGGGTTCCACTCCTCAAAGTGATAGCATTGGCTTGTTCATGTGGAGGGTGTCCTTGAGGAGGAAGATTACCTGGTTGTTTATGTGGATTTTGAATTCCCAATTGGGCAATTTGAGTATAAACCATCTTATTATGAGCTATTAACTGTGAGATCTGAGCATCTTGCTTTTGTTGTATCATAAGGCTCTGCTGCAACATGGCTTTCAATTCCGCCATATCATTACTTGGAGGTGGTGGAGGTGGAGGTTGTTGAAAGTTTTGGCCTCCTTGATTGGAACGATTGAAGTTACCTTGGAAATTGCGATTCTGAGAAATCACATAAGAGGAACCTTGTTGCTGATGTGGCGGTGGGGTAGGATTAAGAACATTCTGACTTCGGTAGGATAGATTGGGATGCTCTTTTGTTCTTTCATTGTAAAAATTGGAGTAAGGTGTACCTTGCTTAAAAGATTGAAAGGCAAGGACTTGCTCAACCGTACTCATACATTCCACTGCAGTATGCCCCATAGTACCACATCGTTCACAGGTTGGCTCTTGTTGAACCATGGCATGAACCGTTTGCTTATTTTCCAAGGACTTTGAAGTTTGTAACTCGGCAATTTTGGCAGTTAATGCCTCCAACTAAGCTGCAACTGCATTATCCGTACCTCCTCTCCTCACATTACCCCTAGGATTCCCATACTCAGCAGTGTGAGTAGCCATCTCATCAATTAAGTTCCAAGCATTGGCATCAGTAGTGTTATTTTGGAATCTCCCATTAGCAGCAGAATCGAGCAATGTCCTCTGATCATCATATAACCCATTATAAAATTGGTTGCATAAGAACCAAGTATCAAAACCATGATGTGGAACGGACTTGACAAGCTTTTTGAAGCGAACCCGGGCTTCATTAAAGTTCTCATTGGGACTTTGTTTGAAACTTGTGATTTGACTTCGAATGGCATTGGTTTTCTGTGGCGGAAAATATCTTTTGTAGAATGCAAGAGCCAAAGAATTCCAATCGGTGATGCCAAGTGCAGCCATATCTAACTCACTCAACCAATCTTCCGCCCCGTCTCGTAGTGAAAAGGGAAACAACACCAATTTGATCTGATCTTGTGTCACCCCACCTGTCAAAGGAATAGAGCAACAATAATTGGTGAATTTCTCCATATACTTAGCAGGATTCTCAGTAGGGCTCCCTCCAAACATGTTTCGCTCCACCAAAGAGATATAAGATGGACGAATCTCAAAAGTACTATTACCCGTAGTAGGGAGTTGAAATCCCTTGGAAATAGATGCAACGGTGGGCTCTGAATGGCTGGCTAGAGTAGGCATGCTTGTAGTGGGTGCAGAAACAGGTGTATCCTCTTCTAAGGATGGTGCTGCGACGAATTCGGCGTAAACTGTTTCAAGCGTACTCAAGTCTTCCGCTTCTTGAATTTCCTTCCAAAAGTTTCGTCTAGACCGGAGAGTCTTCTCTGGTTCGGAATCGTAGGGCACGAGAACGGACCTAGAACACCTGGGCATAAACAAAAACTAAATAAAAGGATGAGAACTGTCTCAAGGAACTTAGGTTCCCTGAGACGAAAAAGACAAACTAAGTAGAAACAAACAGAAAACTGTTGCCTCCCCGGCAACGGCGCCAAATTTGATAAGGTTAAAGTCGCGTCTCCTTAATCAAAGTAAACCTAATTCACTACTAACTAATAGTCAGCGGTAAGCAAGATATCGAATCCACAGGGAGGCGGTAGTATTCTAATCTGTTAAACTAGGTTTGTCTCTTAAGTAACAATTTCTGGGTTTTGATTGTGGTTTCTAAACTAATAGCAATTAATAACAATAACTAAAAGTAAACAATAACACAACTAATAATAATAACAACTAATAATAAGCAATAACAAACTAAAAAGGTTGAAAACAATGAGATTAAAAGTCTAGGGTCTCAGGTTCACTAGGATTATTGTTCAGGGATAGGGATAAAATTAACTATCATGCAATAAAGCTATCTAAGGTCACAAGATCGGTCGATTCAATTATGCCCTTTAGATCTACAATTTAACATGCGATTGCTATCATTAAATGAGTTCTATTCAATTATCGTAGCCTATCTTAGTCTTAACCCGGTCGGTGTCAATCCTAATTTGCGAGACTAGTTAATTAATCCTGGCCAGTAATCAAACAACTAGAATTAAAACGATAATCAAACGATAACCATGCAATTGCAATTTAATTAATTAATCTACCCCTTCTAACAATCCTAGATCCCCTTTCAACCCTAGAAAGGAATTTAGCTACTCATAACGATATAAACAACAACAATAATAATTAAAGTAAACATGATTAATAACAATGAAAGGATGAACAAAGAATAATTAAAGAACTAGAAGGTAATTAAATTGAATAACAAAGAAAGATTGAAGAATACCGAATACAAGTTGAACTAAAGACAATCGTCTTTGATGAATCAAATCCGGAGGAAAAGTAAACTAAATTAGGGTTTCTGAATTAAAGCCTAAAAGTATTCAAAAGCATAAGAAAGCATAAGAAAGTATATCTAATTAGGAAAGACGAGCTTTCTTTTTATAATACAAAAGGTCTAATTAATTAGGTTAAAGTTTAGGAAAATTAGAGAAAACCGCCGAAATAAAGCTTGCTCGATCGAGCAAGGGTCTTCTGCTCGATCGAGCAACACATGACAACGACTCGACCGAGCAAGGTTGGACTGCTCGATCGAGCAGACCTTCCTTTAGCTCGTTTTCTTCACTTTCCTTCATTTATTCTCTTTTCTTCCTCGATTTCCGTGCCTAGCTTCTACGATCCTACTCCGCCATGCTCCGTATCTACCCAAAAAGCTCCAAATGCATCCAATCTGCATTAGAACATAACAAAAGCGGCAGAATCAATATTCTAGCTAAAATAGCATAGAATAAGCAAGGAAAGACGGTAAATCGAGTTATTTGTGACTAGGGGAAGCATAAAATATGTATATAAATAATGATCATCAATGACATTACCTCGCATGAATACAACATTTGACGGCCGGGTCGATAAACGCTATGCGTTCACCTCCCAACAACGCCGTCTTATTCACACTAGCACAAGTTGGGTGGATACTACAGATAAATTCTCAATAAGTGGTATGCCTATGTAACAACCCGAAATATACCCGATTTTTCTAGTAAAAATATTTACTAACACTTTTCAGTAGAACTTAAGTTTTTAAAATAGGAATTTTTGTTCCGAGTCTTATTTTGAAATTCCGCGTTCGTATTTGGAATTTCTGAGAGATTTCATGAAAAGACCGTTTTTAGTCATCTTTGACTTTTCTTGACTTTTAAGTCTTCTTTGACTTTTTCTTGACTTTTTAAAGTCGTCATTGACTTTTCTTGACTTTTAAGTCGTCATAAACTTTTCTTGACTTTTAAGTCATCTTCGACTTTTCTCGACTTTTCAGTCAACTTTGACTTCCGTTGACTTTTCCCGACTCGTCTCATAAGTTTGAAGACCGAAATTTTATTTACAAAAATAATATTTTTGATTTATTTTTATTTGGATTTATTAAGATTTATCATAATTTAATATAATTATTTTGAATTTATTCGGAATTTAAAGAATAACGTTTACGGTTTTAAACGAACGTCATTTAACTATTCCCGACTCATCGTACAGCGCGAAACAAAATCGAAACTCGACTTTGGCATGAGTCACACGCGCGTGTCATCGTGTTCCACTCACATTAGATATTTTAATTCTTTTGATTAAACTAATAATAATATCTAGATATTTATCTACTTTATCGATCAGTTAACGAAAATTACGCAAATCGTTTACAAAACTGACCCGATATCACCCATACCACACGGTTTTCTTCCTCTCTTAGCCTTGATATTTTATTTCTTTTCATTATAATAACATAATATCTTGATATTTAATTCAATTAACTTAATATCTAATTAATTACGGTAATATAATTATTATACCGGGTCAATTCCCATAACAACATTTCAAACCCAACTCACTATTTTGCTCTCTAAACTCAACGCGCACCACTCCCACTTGACTCACAACAACTTCATTTTTCAACAATATCAAATTAAGATCAAAAATATCACTTTCTTTAATCGTTCTTGAGCTTTCTTCGCGTTCTTCATCGTTCTTCATCGTTCTTGAGCAAAACCCTTCATAAAACCTTCATTTCTTAATTAATCCGTCCTAACTTATATTTCTAGAATCTCCTCTTCGCTCTCCATCTTCTAGTACGGTTTATTTTCAATTCCGTCAAAATCGTTTTCAACATTTAATTTATGGAAAATCAAGTTTAAGTTCTAATAATGTTTTCTTGTCATTTCTGATAGGGGAAGATTTTGAAGACGAGTTTGGAGACTCGTATATTTTGGGTGAAGATTAGTAGGAGGGTTTCTTGGTTTATACTTCTTATTTTGGTGCTAATTGATTTTCTAGCTAAGGTAACGATTCCGAGTTACTCGACGAATAGATGTTACATACCTTAGTAGCTTTTGTTTTCTTTAGTTTTTGGTTCATCTTTAGTTGTTGTGTATGGTTTACGGTTTTTGATTAGTAACATGATAAGTAATCTTTTTTTATATGTTGTATGGAATTTTCATGTGGTTTAGTGTTCTTGATGATTTTGGATGATCTATTTATAATCATGATTTACTATGCATGATGGTTGAATTGGATGTTAAAAATGGATGTTGTTAATTAAAATGATGTTAGGATTAATTTGGGGTGGTTGTTGTG
>JAIUZE010068407.1:0-11481 GCA_022085475.1 Heliosperma pusillum | reverse complement strand
ATGTTGACCAGTTGACTATAATATTCATCATCCCTTTGTATTCTTATTATTGAGATTTAATTATGTGATCGCACTATTGTTGAGGACATTTACTCCAACAATACAAAGGGTCACTCATATCAAAACAAGCATCATTCACATAGCACATATCCAAACGAGTGCTTATACAACAAGTAGAACACGAGAAACCTTCAAGTGGGCAGCTATTGTTTTTGTGAATTGGACTCACCATACACAACACCAAATGAACTAAAACTTGATAAACATCAAGTAGTGAACCTCCCTGTGGTGTTCCACATAATCCCAACAAGTTATCACAACCATTTTGAACATTACCCATCTTAAAACACAAGAAGATCATAGCTGGACAGTAGGGTTTAGATTCATCAATTTCCCTCCTTAACATGTATGAGGTAGCACCCAAATGAGCAAGAATAACTTGCAACCTCATCAACATGTAAGAATGAAAGTGCGGGGATGCAAGAGTACAAGATATACCTCCCGAGATGAAAGTTAAGAAGCAAGAATCATGGCTTGTGTAGGAGATAAGATTTGGCACACTTGAGCATGGAACAACCCAAGACACTCCTTTTGCTTCACCCTTGATCGACTACCAACACGTTGTACCATTGAACATGACCATGGACTTTCCAAACTTCATGGTTTGAAGCTCAAGTAGTCCTTGGTCGACAATCACCTCTTTAGGACCCAAATCAGTAGCTTGGTCATTGATGGCTTCATGGGAAAGTACAAGGCTATCCTCCTCTTCAATAGTAGGCTCATAGGTTGAGTTAAAAAGGGTCTTAGTTTCAAAACATGGACTCTCAAAGACAGCTTTACATGAGCTATTCATTTCAACACATGTACTCACGACCTGTGGCTCAAGGCACTTAGACTTAGGACAAGAAACGTCCAAGAATGGAACAACAACCATCACGCCTAAATCCTTCTCTTCCCTACTGTTTTTATGGCCTCTAAACTTTCCCCTTTAGCTAAGACCTCATGGTTTTTACTCCTTGCTAAGCTCTTCTCAACATATAAAGCTAACTCAAGCAAATCATCATATGGATACAACCCTTCTAAATCAATTCTCTTTGCAATTTTAGATTTCAAGCCATGGTAAAATGTGATTCCCTTTTGCACAACCTCAACATTCATATCACAAACAAAGTGTAGCTCCTCAAACAACTTAGCATATTCAACGACACACAATGAACTTTGTTTAAGGGCTTTTAGTTCAGTCCACAAATCATCCATGGTAGAACAAGTTTAAACCAAGAACTAATCATACCCTTCCCTTCCCTTATCCTTGAAAGATTAAGAGTCTTATACCATAACAAATCACTACCCTTTAAACAAGATACAACCAACTCAAGCTTTCTCTTCTCAGAATAACACTTGTTCTCAAAGGAGGATTCAACATCATACAACCAAGACACAAATGCTCTACTGTTTTCACCACTAAAGGAAGGAAGTAATGGTGTTTTAACTTTGCTCCCAAGGGTAGAAGAGGACCTAGAACACTCATGTGGCAGGGGGTGTACTCCTTTGTAAAAATCAGGTGGTTTTGGCTCCCTTTGAACTTCATGGTTGCTGGTTGACTTCTTTGGAAGCGCATCACCTGCATACCATCTTCTTAAAGCTTAGAACTTTACTCTAGCTTCTTCTGAGGACTTGGAGATGGAACCAAGGTCACAAGGCCTCATTCTTTGACATGGAACATAAGACATTACAACTTTGCTACTGATTTACTCACACAAATCAGATTGCACTCCACTCTTGAAAACAGGTTGTTTTGTGTTTATAATGTAGTTAGGGAAACATAAACTCACAAACCAAAGCTCTGATAAACAATTGCAACTAAAATACTCAGAAAAGTAGTGTTTCCATAAGGTTTTTTCTTGCTTAGACACACACACAAATGGTTCGAAAACAAGACTGAAAGTTAAGCAAATAAAACAAGGATAGGCTCTTCCAAAGCAAAAAGCCAATGGATAGTGGGTCTCTTAATCAAAGCACAAAGCCAATGACCAAGATAAGTGAGTCCTCAAAGCACTAAGCAAATGAGAACACCACAACTTCCAGCACTAAGCCAAGAAGATTTACTCAAGCATAAAGCCAAGAGCATAAAAACAGAAAAACATTGTTTTAAATTCTTTCATACATTCAAATCTGATTTCTTTAGGTTACAAAGCAAGAATTATATAGGCCAAGAGATACACATCTAAGACCTTGAAGCTTGGGCTTGGCAGCTACCATCTTCAAGTACAAAGGATTAGGTTGCCTTTTAAGTCGTACCCTTGTCTCGCCTAGCCAACCATAGCACCCAAAACAGCCTTGGAACAAGACAATGCTGAAATGTCCCTATATGGACCCATTTGTTTGTACTTAGCTAAACCTGCTCTTTTATTGTGAATTAGCAAAAACTCTCCTGGACTTTTATCTTCCTAAGACCATAAACTAAAAGTATTAGGCCTTGGAATAACTTAATTCATATTAGGGGTTGCCTTGGACGAAGCTCGTTGATGTTGGACCTGAACCAGGTGAGATAGGAGATGGACCCTTCTGATTGAATTTTGTAACACTCATAACTCTCTGCTCAGGATGAATTTGAAGACCCATGATAGCTCATTTGAAAGCTATGGATGTTAGAATTCTCCTACAACAAGAATCACCCATAAACGTTAAGTATATTTTAAGTTATTCAACTTTGAGTGCTGACTGGTCTTAATCAGATGCCCAACAGACTTGTCACTAACCAGACCCATTTTGCTCAAGCCATAACTCTCACTTTAGGAAGCGTTAGGAGTACCTTAAGGTGCCATTTTGAAGCTAAATGAGTTAGCATTTTTTTCCATTTGGAATCACTCAATTATCCAACCGTCAGCTATGATGCATTTGGTAAGAGGGGGTCAGGCTGATCTCTACATAGCACTCTTCTGTAGGGGCTGTCTTGTAGAAGTCACAAGTCAAGCTACATACCTTCTATTAGGGTGATTCAAAATTCATTGTATAATCACGACCATAAGCTTACCAATGACTCAAGAATCAAAGGATTTGTACGAGTAGAACTTGAAATATGAAGCTTGAAAGTCAGGCCCGTACAATTGAAAGTTCAAGATGCTAATGTTGCTCCCCTAAATTGCATTCATTTGGGATGTCTACTTGGACATTCCCATGGACGGTTGTATTAGCACAAAAACGAGTGACAATGCAACAAGTTTTGTTGCATTAAGAGTTGAAAACATGGGTTAGACCAAGCCAACTGTACCTAAACCAGCTGCTAGACCTGTCTACAGACCTTATAGTGGTGTTAAAATTGGGGAGACCCCTAAGACAACCACTCAGTCTACCACAGACAAGGGAAAAGGAATTTTAAACTCCAAACCTAACCCCACCCCAATTGAGAACAAGATCAGGTGTTTCCAGTGTCAGGGCTAGGGCCACTTTAGGAAGGACTGTCCTTCTAAGGGAACCATGACACTCATGGAGGTAGAACAATGGGAGAGGGAGGGGCTGGTTGAGTATGAGGTTGATGAGAGTATGGAGTTGGAGGAGATAACAACTGAGGAGGAACAAGGACAGGACTTGGTTATGGCTCACCCTGACACAGGCCACAACTTAGTCCTATGGAGGGTCATGCACTCCCAACATACACCATTGGACGATGACCAGAGGTCTTTGATATTCAGGAGTAGATGTACAATCCAGGAGAGGGTCCGTAACTTGAAAATTGATGGGGGAAGCTATACTAATGTAGCTTCTATCACCCTGGTGAATAAGCTGAGCTTGGTTACTCAAGAACACCCACACCCCTACAAAGTGAGATGGCTTAACAAGGGGGCTGAGGTGAGGGTTGATAGGCAGTGCTTAGTTCCATTCTCCATTGGGAAGATATATAAGGATGAGGAGCTATGTGATGTGGTTCCTATGGATGCTTGCCACCTATTGCTAGGGAGGCCTTGGGAGTTTGACAGGAACACAACTCACCAGGGAAATGATAACACATATAGTTTCAGACATGGGGGGAAGAAGATCACCTTGACACCCCTACCACCCAACCAGAGGAGTTATGGGAGTCCTAATATGCCAGAAGAAGTCAATGGAGTGATGTTCTTATCTGAGGCAACCATGATTAAGGAAATGAAACAAGAACAACCCATAATCATCTTGCTGTCTAAGGAGGTTACAGAAGGGGAAGGCTCCAAGTTGCCTGTAGAAGTTGAACCTTTACTCTTGAGGTACAAGGAGGTCTTTCCAAGAGAGTTACCAGATGGACTACCACCCCTAAGGGGCATTGAGCATCACATTGATCTAGTCCTAGGCTTTGTACTACTAAACAGACCAGCTTACAAATGTGATCCAGCTGCTACCAAGGAGCTGCAGAAACAGATTGAGGAACTTATAAGCAAGGGGTTTGTGAGGCAGTCCCTAAGTCCTTGTGCTGAACCTGCTCTGTTGGTGCCTAAGAAGGATGGTACCTGGAGGATGTGCACTGACAGCAGGGCAATCAACAACATCACAGTCAAGTATAGGTTCCCCATTCCAAGATTAGATGATATGCTTGATGAGCTGAGTGGTGCTCAGATCTTTTCAAAGATTGATCTAAGGCAGGGATACCATCAGGTGAGGCTCAGAGAAGGGGATGAATAGAAGAATGCTTTTAAAACCAAGCATGGACTGTATGAGTGGCTTGTGATGCCTTTTGGGTTGTCCAATGCACCAAGCACTTTTATGAGGCTTATGACAGAAGTGTTGAGACCTTGCTTGGGCAGGTTTGCTGTGGTTTACTTTGATGACATCCTGGTATACAATGGCAGCAAGGGTGAGCATCTCAGACACCTTGAGGCCGTGTTCATGATATTGAAGGAGCAGAAGTTATTTGGGAAGTTAGAGAAGTGTACCTTCATGGAAGAGGAATATCAGTTGACCAAGAGAAGGTTGCAACAATTCAGACTTTGCCCACTCCTAAAACCATCACTGAGGTCAGGGGGTTCCATGGGTTGGCATCATTTTATAGGAGGTTCATCAAAAATTTCAGCTCCATTGTTTCACCTATCACTGAGTGTTTGAAGAAGGGGGAGTTCCAGTGGACAGAGGGTGCCCAACAATCCTTTGAGAGGATTAAGAAACTGATGTGTGAGACTCCAATCCTTAAGTTACCTGACTTTGATCAGCTGTTTGAAGTGGAGTGTGATGCTAGTAAGGTTGGCATTGGGGCAGTCTTGATCCAGGGTCAGAAGCCAATTGCTTATTTCAGTGAGAAACTGAATGGGGCAAAGTTTAAGTACTCTACCTATGACAAGGAGTTCTATGCTATCATCAGGGCACTCATGCATTAGGGACACTACTTGAAGCCAAAACCCTTTGTCCTACACTCTGATCATGAGGCATTGAAATAAATTAGTGGCCAACACAAGCTAAATCACAGGCATGCCAAGTTGGTTGAATTCCTACAATCCTTCACATTCTCTAGCAAATACAATGAGGGGAAACAAAATGTTGTAGCATATGCATTGTCAAGAAGGCACTCCCTATTATCAGTCATAGAGTAGAGGGTGTTGGGATTTGAATTTCTGAAAGAGTTGTATAAGGAGGACCCTGATTTTACTGAAGAATGGATGACACAAGCTGAGAAGGGAAGGGCTCAGAGGAGAAAGTACATACTACATGAGGGGTTCCTGTTCCAAGGGAACAAGCTATGCATTCGTAGGGACTCTTAGAGGGATCTGCTCATTAAGGAGGTACACTCAGGAGGACTAGGGGGACACTTTGGGGTTCAAAAGACACTTGACATATTGCAGGACCAGTTCTATTGGCCAAAGATGATGGGTGATGTTCAGATTGTCCTGAGAAGGTGCTCAGTATGCCAGCAAGCCAAGAGTTCTTTCCAAGCTGGACCATACATACCACTGCCTGTGCCAAGCAAACCTTGGAAAGATGTGAGCATGGATTTCATTGTTGCACTGCCAAGGACCCAGAGAGGTAAGGATTCTGTAATGGTTGTTGTTAACAGGTTTAGCAAGATGGCTCACTTTGTGGCATGCAAGAAGACTGGGTGCAACAGGAGTTCAATGCCAAGTTCAAAGCTAAGATCAACCAACCTATGATCAGTCCAACCATAATCCAATATCAGCCTCACCCTATGTCAAAAGTTATCTTAATGCCTTGTATAGTCCAGGCGCAAGCAAACAAGCCATGACACGAGCCCTTGATAGCCATGACACGAGCCAGGGCAAGCCAAGACACAAGACAGACCCAGAGTGACTTCCAAGTTTAGGAACTTCAAACCAAGGATGAGGCTTGGTCCTAGGGAGGGTCTACTACCTTTTTATCCAGGGAACCTTCCTCAAAAAACGCCAGGATCACCTCTCAAAACAAGAGCCAAGTTCACCAGTCCAGTCTCACCTATTCAGGAGCAGTTCAGCTGTCACTATTAAAGTTTCTTCTTTTGGCCAAGCAGACTCGAGGGCTTTTTTTCTCAGACTTTGGGGACTAATACTACTCCAGTTTAGGACCAAAAAACCAAGCAAAAAGTCCACTATGTACCATATAACAAAGCAGCAGCAAGGCAACAAGAAACCTGTCTTTTTCATAACTGTTTTTCTGATGTTTACTTTATTTCAGTTTGTATCAGTTTGTAGTTGTTATTTTGTTTTCTTTTGAGGATCATTGCTAGCCTTAGATGAATTTGGACGTTCAAGATGTAATCATATTGCCTATATAAGGCCTGTTTTAAATGAATGAAGCAGATTTGAAGTAAACACAAAAACTGAAACCTTTGTTTCTGTTATCATCTCTTGGCTATGTGCTTGAGAAACTTCCATTGATGTGTGCTTGGAAGTGAGCTTAGACCCTTAGCTGTGTGCTGGGATCAAGGTTCAACCCTCAACCATTGGCTTTGTGCTTTGGTTAAGGTTCTATCTCCTTCTTTCAGCATTCAGTCCAAAACCAAACAGAGCAAACTCTAAGTGTATGACCATAGTTCTATTTGTGTTGTTTCTTTGCTTGTTTTTTGAATAATTCTAGTGCAAATTGGTTATCAGAGCTTTGGTTTGTGAGTTCATTTACCTAACTACATTACAAACACAAAAATCCACCATGAGTGAATAGAGAATCACAGGTCTTGAAACCACAGTTCAAGGTCTTGTCAGAACTGTGATGGAAGTCTCCATATCTGTCAATGAACTCCTTGAGGGCCAACAGAACAATGACATAAGGGGAGGCAGAGGTCGAGGAAGAGGAGCACCATTCCCACAGGGTGGAGGAAGGAGGAGACAACCTGTGGAGCAATTTAAAATGTCAGACTCAGATGGCTCAGATCAAAGTCTTCTCAGACACCAGGACAAAGATATAAAGGTAGAAAGTCCTGAGTTTCTAGGTAGCATGAACCCTGATGATTTCCTAGATTGGTTAAGGTCTGTAGAAAGAGTCTTTGAGTTTAAAGGATACACTGATAGAAAAGCTTTTAAGGTTGCTATCATGAAACTGAAAGGATATGCTTCATTGTGGTATAAAAACATGAAAACCTTGAGGGTTAGGGATGGGAAAGAACCTGTTAAGTCATGGCTCAAACTGAAAAAGAAAATGAGGGCTAAGTTTGTATCTAGAGACTACACTCAGGACATGTTCATTAAACTCACTCACCTGAAACAAGACCAAAGACCTGTAGAGTCTTATCTAAGGGACTTTGAACAACTCACACTGCAATGTGAGGTTGTTGAGAAACCTGAGCAAAAGATAGCAAGGTTTTTAGAAGGTTTGGATGAGAGGATAGCTAGTAAAGTCAGGCTACAGAATTTATAATCCTTTGAGGAAGCGGTCAACTTGTCTCTAAGGGTATAAAAGTTGGGAAAGGCAAAATCCAGTGCCTTTAAGACACCAGCTAGAACCCCCACCTTCAAACCCTTTGTAGGAGTCAAGATAGGAGAACCTGTGATCCCTGGTAAGACTCCTGTCAACCCTGATAAAGGCAAGGCTGTTGATGCAGGCCAAAGAAAGACTACCCCTCTCAAAAAGTGTTTTCAATGTCAAGGTTATGGGCATTTTGCTAGAGAATGCCCATCTAAAAGAGCTCTGAGCACCCTAGAAGTAATTCATTGGGGAGAGGATGAGGTGTTGGTCTGTGATGATGAGATGAAAGAGCCTGAGGCAGAGGCTAGTGAAGAGCTGATTGAACCAGATGCTGGGTTAAGTCTAGTGACATGGAGGGTAATGCACACACAACCCCAACCCTTAGAGGAAGATCAAAGACACCAGATCTTTAGAACCAGGTGTACCATTAAAGGGAGGGTTTGTAATCTGATTGTGGATGGAGGTAGCTGCACCAATATAGCTTCTAAAACACTGGTGGATAAACTAACATTGCCCACCAAAGACCACCCTCAACCTTACAAGCTTAGGTGGCTGAACAAGGGGGCTGAAGTTAGGGTAGATCAACAGTGTGTTGTACCATTTTCTATTGGGAAAGGATATGCTGATGAGGCCTTGTGTGATGTACTTCCCATGGATGCCTGTCACCTTCTATTGGGTAGACCTTGGGCGTTTGATAGGGATGATGTCCATCAGGGAAGGGACAACACTTACTCTTTCAGATTTGGGAAGAAGAAAATCATTTTAGCTCCTTTACCCCCTACCCTGAAAGGAAACCCTCCACTCTTAACTGAAGCTGCTAAGGAAGTTCTGCTGTTGAGTGAATCAGAAATGGAACAAGAGTTAAATGATCTAAGACCAGTCTATGTACTCCTCACCAAGGAGGTAGGGGAAGGTTTTAACCAAGTGCCTGAGGAGGTACAAGCCTTGCTAAAAGCCTATGAAGATGTTTTCCCTGCTGAACTACCTAGTGGGTTACCCCCACTGAGGGGAATTGAGCACCATATTGATCTGGTGCCTGGGGCTGTCCTTCTAAACAAGCCTGCTTACAGAAGTGACCCCAGGGCAACACAAGAGCTACAATCTCAGGTGGAAGAGCTGCTTAGCAAAGGTGGGAGAGCTACAACATCACTATTAAGTATAGGTTCCCTATACCTAGACTTAATGACATTCAGGATGAACTCAGTGGGGCTCAAGTATTCACCAAGATTGATCTAAGGCAAGGGTATCATCAAGTAAGGATTAGAGCTGGAGATGAGTGGAACACTGCATTCAAGACCAAGCATGGGCTGTATGAGTGGCTAGTGATGCCATTTGGGCTCTCCAATTCCCCTAGCACCTTCATGAGGTTAATGACAGAAGTATTGAGGCCTTACTTGGGAAAATTTATTGTGGTATACTTTGATGACATTCTAGTCTACAGTTCAAGCAAGAAGGAACACCTACAACATCTGAAGTTACTTTGTGAGGTTCTGAGAGAGAACAAGCTCTATGGTAAGATGGAGAAGTGCACTTTTATGCAACCTGAGGTTCATTTCCTTGGGTTCATTATCTCAAAAGCTGGGGTAGCTGTTGACCCTGAGAAGGTTAAAAAAATCAGGGATTGGCCCACCCCCAAGAAAGTAACTGAGGTCAAGAGTTTTCATGGGTTGGCATCCTTCTATAAGAGGTTCATTCAGGAGTTTAGCTCTATCATGGCTCCCATCACAGAATATATGAAGAAAGGGGATTTCACTTGGGGAGAAAGGGCAGAGAAGTCCTTCAATACCATCAAGGAGCTGCTGTGCAGGTCCCCTATACTAGGTTTGCCAGATTTTAACAAGCTGTTTGAAGTAGAATGTGATGCAAGTGGGTTAGGAGTTGGGGCAGTACTGGTTCAAGAGAAGAGACCCATAGCCCACTTCAGTGAGAAGCTAAGTGGAGCTAGGTTGAACTACTCTACCTATGACAAAGAATTTTATGCCATAGTAAGAGCCCTGAATCATTGGGGACATTACCTGAAACCTAAGCCTTTTGTGCTACATTCAGATCATGAGGCCTTGAAGTTCATTAATGGCCAACACAAACTCAACCCCAGGCATGCCAAGTGGGTGGAATTTCTGCAATCCTTCTCCTTTTCAAGCAAGTACATAGAGGGAAAGAACAATGTAGTGGCTGATGCTCTTTCTAGAAGATCTGTGATGTTGACATTCACGGAGCAAAGGGTCCTAGGCGTTGAGTTCATGAAGGAACTCTACATGGAAGATCCAGACTTCAAGGAGGAATGGGAGGTGTATTCAGAGGGAAAACCCAAGAAGGGAAGCAAGTACTTTACACAAAATGGGTTCCTTTTCCAAGGAAACAAACTGTGTATACCCAGAGGTCCTTACAGAGGATTACTAGTCAAGGAAGTGCATTGCAATGGGCTTGCAGGACACTTTGGAGTACAAAAGACTTATGAGATCCTACATGAGCAATTCTACTGGCCCAAGATGCTGGGTGATGTGCAAGACACTATCAAGAGATGTAAGCCCTGTCAACTAGCCAAGTCACAATTTCAAGTAGGCCCCTACACCCCACTAGCTGTACCAAACAAACCATGGGAGGACATCAGCATGGACTTCATAGTGGCACTGCCTAGGACACAAAGGGGGAAAGATTTAGTAATGGTGGTAGTGGATAGGTTCAGCAAAATGGCCCATTTTGTTGCTTGTAAGAAGACAGAAGATGCCATGAGGGTAGCTGAGCTCTATTTCAAAAAAATAACAAAACTGCATGGGGTGCCAAGGAGCATTGTGTCTGACAGAGACACTAAGTTCATGAGCCACTTCTGGAGGTCACTCTGGAGGATCCTAGGATCAAAGCTACTCTTCAGCACATCATACCACCCCCAAACAGATGGCCAAACAGAGGTTACTAACAAAACTCTGGGAAGAATCTTGAGATGTATCATTGCTAAGTCATTAAAGGATTGGGATGTCAAACTATCACAGGCTGAGTTTGCATTCAACAGGGCTTTATCACACAGCACAGGTAAGACCCCTTTTGAAGTTGTGTATGGTACTAATCCTCTAATGCCAACAAACCTAGCCCCAGTGATGAGAAAAGAAGTCAATTATGATGCCAAGGAAAGAGTACAACAGATGATGAAGATTCACAGTCAAGTCAAGAAACAGATTGAGAATGAAAGTTCATAGACCCTAATTAAACTCCTCTAATTAGTTACTAAATTACTTATTAATTTAGTGTTTAATAAAGATCTATGTAACATGCATGCAAATTAAAATGCATAATAAAAAGTAAGAAGAAATTTCCTTACATTGGGAAATTTCGGTTTATATGGGCACAACAAGCAACACCTTTCTTATTGATCTTGTGCTAGAAAGAAATAGATGATCCTCCTTGTAATCTTCAAATTAGAAGACCTCCTTTAAGATGCACCCAAGAGAGAACCCAAACTAATCACTTAGTTTTTGACTAGAAAACACAAGTGATAAGATGAACTAATATTAGATTTTATTACTACTCTAGTAATAGGAAATATTAGTGTTTGAGAGGTTTTAGAGAGATGAGGATTTTTTTTAGTGAGATAAGCATCAAAATAAGAATGAACAAGCAAGTCAAATGAAC
>JAIUZE010068402.1:0-13089 GCA_022085475.1 Heliosperma pusillum | reverse complement strand
CATGTACACGATGCTAGTGCGTTTCATTTACCGTGAGAGATGTCGTCTTATGTCGTCGTTCTTGAATGCGTGATTTCATGATATTATTCATGGTCATTGCATGATTGGGCACCGTCTATGTATTGGGTTGTTTGAATGGATGATAATATGATGGATTAATTGTGATCATCGCATGACTTGGCATGGTTTGTTTGTCGAGTCTCAATCTTATCAAACTTATACCGCTAACGGTGAGATGCAAGCCCTAGTGAGCGTATTCGGTTGCCTAAGAGTGTCTTCCCCGAGTCTTTGTATGACATGATGGATTCGGACTTTTACTTCATATGCTCTTATCATTATATATTGAATTGTCTATCTATCCTTATCGTATTTTCACATGTATATCTATATATGCATGCTTTACTTTTGTATTTCCTTCTATGTACGTTTATTGTGATATGGCTGGGAGAACCCGGAGTTACTCCCCACTGATTGTGGCGTTCATGTTTTTCATGAATGAACAGGTTGCTTGCATGGATGGCTTTTTGCTTATGCTATTTTGGGTTCGGGTGTGAGCTAGCGGGCGTTGTCCCTGGAAGATTAACCTCTAGTCGTTAATTAGCTAGTTTGCTAAACACTTGTTCTTTGTTAACATTTTGAGAGACTCCGTCTCTTTGTTAAATTCCGTACTTAGTTTGTAATATTTTGACACTCCTCGTTTTATCTATCTTGCATGTATAAAAGTTTTTAAAATACCGTATTTCCGACTAGACGGGGTAATTTCATCTTGACCAACTATGATAGATGGGGTAAATCCGACTAGACGGGGTAATTTCATCATGCTTGTATGTTTTATATTTCCGCATTCGCGAGGGTTGTCACAAAAGAGATAGTTGGAATACAGCAGGATGTTCTTCATGCTCTTAGACAGGAACATGATGAAGTAGATAAATCAAAAGAAGGTGTTGAGGAAGGTGGGTGGCAGCAGGTTGTCAATCGGTCAAAAAGAAAAGACAATGGTAGCAGTTCTAGCTCAAAACTGCCTACTATTATTGAAACGGAGGTGGTGGAAACGGAAGTGGTGGCAAGTGTCCCGAAACCTATCCTAAAACTTGATGTTGCTGATGTCCAGGAGGAGATTGATTTCTGGTCAACGGCGGTCTATGGATATGTTATGGGTGCTAATCCCCCAAAAGGAGTACTGGAAGGGTATTTACGACGTGTTTGGAAGGACTATAGTATCACAAAGGTATCTTTCTTACCTAATGGTCTCTTTGTAGTTAGGTTCGCCAGTATGGAGCATTCTAGTCTTGTTTTGTCTAGAGGAATGATGTTGTTTGATGGAAAGCCAGGAATTGTACGATCATGGGATCCCAATGTTAAGATTACAAAGGTCTCGGTGAAACGGGTTCCTATCTGGGTTAAGTTAGTTGGTCTGGACTTGAAGTTCTGGGGCATTAAGTGTTTGGAGAAATTGGCGGCCCTAATTGGTAAATTCATGAGCATTGACGACATTACTACTCAGAGGACTTTCCTGGGTTATGCGCGGATCATGGTGGAGGTGGAAATTGATTAGGAATTTCCTGATCAGATACAATTTCATGATGAGCAAGGCAAGGAGATATGTGACTGTATTGAATATGATTGGTTGCCAATCATATATAAGAAGTGTACTGGAGTAGGGCACAGTGAAAAGGTGTGTAGGAGGGGACATGGGGTTCAGAAGAAGCCTGTTTTACATGCTGTGCAGAAACAGGTTTGGTAGAAGAAGGAGGTTCAAACCTCTACTATTGATCCCATAGAATTCCCTGCTTTGCCTGTAACAGGGGGTATTCAAGCTATGCCTGCTGTGGGTAATAGTTCTTTGTTGACTACTCCTATTCATAGTGGTCAGACTTTGACTTTTACTCCTGCTAGGGTTATCTCTAAAATAACTAGGCATGAATCTAGGTTGCCTGAAGATAAGGATGTGAATTTCATGATGAATTTTAATGCTGCTTTGTCTGGGTGTTCTAAATTGGTGGATAAAGGGGGTGGCACTGTGTCTGTGTCCCCAAATGACTAAGTTTGGAGCATGGAATATTAGAGGGCTCAATAGTATCAAGAAACAGAAAGATGTAAAATGGTTTTTGCATCATCATGATATTGAACTATTTGGCCTCCTAGAGACCAGAGTGAAACCTGGTTCTCTGAATAGAGTTATGTCTAATTTTTGTCATAATTGGTCTATTTGTCATAATGCTAGCTTTCACTCGAATGCTAGGATTTGGGTTATTTGGAAGAGTAGTAAGGTTCAGGTTGTAGTGTTGGAGTGTGGTGCTCAATTTATTCACTTGAAGGTGATTGATTGTGTGACTGGTCATCTTTTTTATATAACGTTTGTGTATGGCTTCAATAGGAGTGAGGAGAGGATGGACCTCTGGGATAGTTTACACAGGCTGGCTACTAGGACTGAGCCTTGGTGTGTATTGGGGGATTTCAATAATGTACTCTATTCTAATGAGAGGATTGGGCAGGCTGTTAGAGATAGTGAAATGATACCTTTTCAGAATGCTATCACTCTGTGTGAGCTCCAAGAGATGAAAACAACTGGTGCCTTCTTCACTTGGAATAATAAGCAGACTAGTGATAAGAGAGTGTTTAGTCGTATTGATAGAGTTCTTATTAATGATAATTGGTGTAATAGTTGGCCTGAGTACTTTGCTCACTTCTTTCCTGAAGGCTCTTTTGATCACTGCCCATGTGTTATTGAGTATGGTGAGGTGAAGTCATCCAATAGAAGACCCTTCAAGTTCTTTAATATGTGGACAAGGTCTTCTGATTTCCTTTGTCTTCTGAAAGCTGGGTGGCAACAATATGTCTATGGTTCTTTTATGTTCAGAGTTGTGAAGAAAATGAAGAATATGAAGGTGCATTTCAAAAAGCTGAATAAGGAGTTATATGCTGATATTGAAAGAAATGCATATATTGCATTTAAGGTCCTTCAGAAAAGCCAGATTATACTACAAGGTGATCCTGGGAATGTAATACTCATGGATGCTGAACAACAAGCTAGGGAAAGTTTTCTTCTTTTGGATGCTGCTCGTGAGGATTTTCGTAGTCAAAAAGCTAAGTGCTCCTGGGCTAAGGAAGGGGATACCAACTCTTCTTTGTTTCATCAGGCTATCAAACAAAAAAACATTAGGAATAAAGTGCTCATCATTGAATCTATGACGGGAGTGGTTTGTAAAGAGCCTGATCATATTATTCAGGCATTTGTTGACTTCTACAAAGATCTGTTGGGGAGTTCTAAGGGTACCTCTTGTTTCTTCCCTCATATTGTGCATAAAGGAAGTAGAGTGGAAGAAGATCTTTGGGAGAGGATGTGTAGGATTCCTGGTGAGGAGGAGGTTAAAAAAATTGTTTTCTCTATTCCAAATGATAAGAGTCCTGGACCTGATGGCTATACTAGTTGCTTTTTCAAAGCTGGTTGGGAGGTGTTGAAGGATGAGCTTGTTCATGCTATTCAGGATTTTTTCCACACAGGTAAGCTTCTTAGACATATTAATGCTACCAATTTCGTTCTTATCCCTAAGATTGAGAATCCTATCAATGTTACTCAGTTTAGACCCATTGCTTGTTGTAATGTACTTTATAAGATCATTTCTAAAATCCTTTGTGAGAGAGTCTCTATTGGCCTTGGCAATGTTAATAGTCCTAATCAGGCTGCTTTTATTAAGGGTAGGAGTATAATGGGTAATATTCTAATAAGTCAGGATATTGTCAGATTGTATACTAGGAAAAGTGTTTCTCCTAGATGTATGATGAAGATAGATTTGAGGAAAGCTTATGACTCTATTGAGTGGGACTTTATTGGAGATATGCTGTTACATTTAAATTTCCCCCCTAAGTTGATTGGTTGGATTATGAGCTGTGTGACTTCCCCTACCTACTCTGTTTTGATCAATGGTTCCCCTAATGGCTTTTTTCCTGGTAAGAGAGGTCTAAGGCAAGGTGACCCTATCTCCCCTATCCTTGTATGGAGTACCTTAGTAGACTGTTGGAGGAAGCTAGTGCTCTGCCTAGGTTTAGATTCCATCCTTTATGTAGCAGGATTAAGTTGAATCATCTTATGTTTGCTGATGATGTCCATCTGTTCAGTAAAGGGGATATAAGCTCTATTGTAGTCATAAAGGAAACTTTTACCTGTTTTTCTGAAGCTTCTGGTTTGCACATCAGTTCAGAGAAATCTGAAATTATGTTGAATGGCATAGGTTCAGAAAATGTGGATGTTATTTTGAATTACACTGGTTTTAAAAGAGGCAATCTACCTTTCAAATATCTTGGGGTTGCTATTTCTCATAAGAGATTATCTAAGGTTGACTGTTATGTTCTGGTGGAAAGAATGGTTGCCAAAATTAGAGGGTGGAATAGTAGGAAAATTTCCCATGCAGGCAGACTTGTGTTGGTGAAGGCTGTTTTGTCTACTATACATAACTATTGGTCACAAATCTTTGTATTACCTATGGGAATTATGGATAAAATCAAGGCCTTATGCAGGAGTTTCTTGTGGAGTGGGTCTGAGTCTTCCTCCAAAGCTCTAGTGGCATGGGATGTGCTTTGCAGGGGTAAGAAGCAAGGGGGTCTGGGAATTATTGATAGATGCATCTGGAATGTAGCAGCTATTGGTAAACTGGTCTGGTGGGTGGTAATTAAGAAAGACCACCTGTGGATTAAATGGGTGGACAACATATATCTGAAAGGTAAACCTTGGCTGGATTATGAACCATCTAATAACTCTTCTTGGGCTTGGAGAAAAATCTGTGAGGTCAAGAATAGATTTAAGGTGGCTTTTTCACATCAACAATGGTTAGGGACTGATGATGGTTATACTATTTCCAGAGGGTATGAGTGGCTTGAAAGTTCTGATACTGTTGATTCTGTTCAGTGGTTCTCTGAATCTTGGAATAAATACAATATTCAGAAGCATGCTTTTTTTATATGGCTGCTGAAACAGGATAGAATGTTGACTTTAGATAGACTGAGCAGGTTTGGTATTTCTCAAAGACTAACCTGCTATATTTGTGAGGATGGCAATGAATCTCATCACCACCTGTTTCAAGATTGTTATTATGTTAGGAGCTGTCTGCAACTGCTCCTTGGATGGCTGAAGCTGCGTATGGTGCACCCTGTTTCTGCTGGTCAAATGCTGAGGATTAGAAGTGTTTCTGGATTCAGTAGATTGATGTACTGCTCACTGGTGAATGCTGTTATGTACAATGTATGGCAGGTTAGAAACATATGCTATGCTGAAGGTAATATTACTAGACCTCAAGCTTTGATTGCTCGGATGCAGCAGGATTATAAAGTTCATCTTCCTGGAATGCTGAAGAAGGGAGTTAAAAGAAGTGATATTGAGTTCTGTAGAAGCATAGGCCTCATCTAAGTATGTTTTGTTGATGGTTGTTTGATGTAATGTGTGGTGTTGTAGATAGTTAGATCTCTCAAAACTGATTTTGTAATAGAGGTTACCTCATTTGAGGTGTGATCAATGATTACTTACATTTTCACCAAAAAAAAAAAATATATGCCTTAACCATGTTTGTTTTCATGCCATATGGCTGGGAGAACCCCGAGTTACTTCCCATTGACAGTGGCATTCATGATTCATGAATGAACAGGTTACAGGTCGATGTTGCATGGGGTTTTGACGAGTGAGCTATCGAGCTTTTTGAAAGTCCATAGACCTTAATTAGACTCTTCTAATAAGTTACTAAATTACTTGTTAATTTATTATTTAATGATCTATGTAACATGCATGCAAATATAAGGACAATATATATAAGAAAACATTTCCTCACATTGAAAAGGAATTTAAATAGGCACAATAAGAACTCCTTCTTATTGATCTTGAGCTATAAACAAGGATGATCCAAGAACAATCTCCAAACTAGAAGATCTCCTTCAAGTTGCACCAAGATGATACCAAATAATCTAATCTTATTATTAACTAGATAATAAGATAGATAAAATACTACCAATATTAGTATATATTACTACACTAGTAATACTTAGTAAATATTAGTATAATGAGAGTTTTAGTGAGAGGATAAGTTTTAGAGAGAAGTATGAATTAAGCACAAAATGAAGTAGTGAAAAAATGAACAACCATTGTCCATTTTATGGACACAATGGCCGGACCTCATAGTCCATATGGCCTCTTATTTTTTGTTATTTTATTCACATGCAATTGTAGTAGAGTATGGTAGTGTATGTAATGATTTGGAATGCATGATATGTCATTATCATAAGGTTGCTTGTTTGCATAAACAAGAACAATTATCATCACTACTACAACTACCATGACCGGCCATACATGGCTCAAAATGGTCCTTTTTTATTTTTGATATTTGTCCCATAAATACTTATTAATCATATGTTTAATTATCTTATATAATTAATGTGTTAACTTGATCATATAACAATTATTTGACATGATAAGTGAATATTTGTATGATTTTAACCCCCAATTTAGCTCGGTTTTGTATGTCATTTGTGCTTTTTTAAGCCGTTTTATGAGCTAATATCGTCTTCTAGGCAAATTCCTATGTTCTAACCTGTTTTGTAGGGAAAGTGACGTTTCTACTCCCTTTTTCTTTATTCCCGAGCATTTGCCTAGAACCCGACGATTTGAAGAAGAAAGCTTGACCAAGTGAAAGGCATTTCAAGAAGGTTCACTAATTCAAAAGAGAGAAGGAGTAAAGACAGTTTCGCAGTTGTCAGGAGATCAATCAGTTAGGCGAAGAATTCATCATTCTACATCAAACCCTATCAACAAACCCGACTCAAGAGGTCAAGGGGGATGATGGAAGTCAAGTTATAAGCAAAGGGAGATGAAACGAGAGTCAAAGCTTCTAGATGACAACTTACCCGATCGAATAAGTGTGTACCTGATCGGGTATCCCTGCTGCTTCGAGCAAATTGCTTCAACTTCCTCCTTTTGTCCTATATATTCAATGCTCGAACCCTTCCCCACGAAACCCTAATGCTATATAAAGGATGCTCCAGCCACTCTTTTCAACACATCCTCTTTACAATAATATCTTCTCTTCTTACATTTCTCTTTAGATTAGGAGGAGGGAGAACTAGCCTCCCTTCTCTCATTTTCTTCTTCTTTAGTTCTTAGTTTTTTTCTGTCCTTTATACATCAAAATCTTAGCTTAGATCAATAAGAATTTCAATCTTTGTAATCTACTTTGTTGGGTACAAGTGTTGTAATTCAAGGAACGATTATTCTATGCAAGGGATTTCTATTATTGTTATCGCTTTCTTTGTTGATCGTCACCTAGGTATTCCTATTTTATCCTTTGTTTAATGTCCTTATTGTTTTCCATTTGATTGTTATTTTCTATCCATGTTATCTAAGATTCATTTTAGTACTGTTATAATCGTTGTTTCATTTCCATTAGATTTTCAATTTTGCGTCGTTATTATCGCCATATAAAGAGTCTTAAAATATTCTCAAAATCAACTAAACATGTCTATCCTAGTTTTCATTGTTAATATCATCTTAGATTTAGACATCGCCATGAGTGAGTAGTCACCTTTCTAGGGTGTAGGGTAGCCATGTTAGATTGATTAAAAGATGATAATTGGATAAAAGAAATTGTGCTTTTAAAACATTGTGTCTATGCATGTTTGGACTATAACGATAGTTAACGATTTCTGGCCGAAAATCATTGACTAAAATGGAGTTCTTCTCCAAGGTAGAGATACGTGAATTGAATAGACAAAGCATGACATGGTAGATTAGACCTAGTAAATTGCCTAAAAGTCTGCTAGACCATCTGATCTATGATTGTAATGAACACATCATTCTTACGAACTCACAATGAATTATTTGCATGTTCCATATCCAATTTCATCAATATGTCAATCTACATGTGTGAACCTACTTCCCTAGATGTTTTTCATCATTTTTAATTCATCACTTGTTTTATTGTTTTCATTTCCATTTGCTTTTATTTCGTTTTCGTTTATGCCTTGTAGTAGTTTAGAAACTAAATTCCCAAAACCCAGATATTCATTAGATAAGACCCAATTGTGAGACACTTCACATCTTATAGGAAACACCATCTCCTTGAGGAACGACCCCTACTTCCCTAATTATATTAATTTGTTATTAGCCTAGTCTGGGTAATTTATCTTTGTATCGGGCTCGCGACAAGCACGATCATGACACAAATTAATAAACAATATGTACTTAACATTTAAGTGATATTTTACCATTATATCAATATATAATGGGTCCTACAATGCTTAGTTAATTTATTTTACAACTCCTTGTAAATATAATTAACTAATTACCTCTATCTCAAAACCTCAACTAATTTAGTAATTTAACGATTAATTACTAAGTTAAATCTTATTTAATCGTATTAAAATAAGATATAAATTTATTAGTCAATTATCGCATAATTGAAAAATAAACTTAATCGAATTTGAGTTCTTAACTCAATTTCTAACAATTAACTCTCGTACATATCAAATATATGTAATGGACTAATTAACTGTATCATATACAAATAATTAGTTACTATTTGGATTTCATCCTTTAGGTGTGACCGAAAGGGATCAGTTGATCACCGCCGTCAAACGACAATAACGTCAAACTAAACTCAGTCAACCGTTATTGATTTACGTTAATCAACTGACTAATCATATATATATATATAGTCAATAAATATCCCAATTATATTCCTTAATGAGATTTATTATGTGGCGCACTATTGTGCAGGACACCTACTCGAACACTTTTTACTTACAACGATTTACCCTTAGCGTTGTAGTTTATATTAGTTTTATTATATTATTTGTGTTTTAATCAAGGGATCAGGATCCCTTGTATTTATTTAAGTTACAATTTGTATAAATGATTTATTAAACTAAGCTTTGTTTTTATAATATAGTGACATTCGCGGTTTTGCTTCTAAAGTTTTTAAAAATCTCGTGTTTTCCGGTGCAAATCTACGTGTTTACTTTATTGAAAAATTGCGGGGTGTCACACCTCATGGATGTTAATTGGTGAGTTTTGGGTGTAGGGTCTCCTAGCCGGTGGGTCGGCTGCCGGTCACCCACGCGACTAGAAAACCCTTGCGGTTTTGTTGTTGCTTTTGATGTTAAGGTAAGTTCCAGCTAGGGGCCAGCCGCCGCCCACCTTGCATGGTGGGAACCCCTGCTCCTTCCTTTCACTTCTCTCGGCCACCCTGTCGGCGAGCCGGTGGACCGGCCGCTGGCCACCCACCCGGCTGGGAACCCCTCGACCAACTTTTGTAATATTGTCATATATCCCTCATTTCTTACTTGTTTTGGGCATGTGACCTATCGTTGGAATTGTAAGAGACTAAGCTATACCTCCACTTGAAATTACTGCATTATCATGTCTAGAATTCAAGTTATGACTGTTTAAACTTGACCCTAGTTTTAGATGGTTTCCAAACATGTTGTTTTGAGATGGGTTAATGTTCCTTATTGATTATGCATTCTAAACTTTGTATAATGCTTATGTATCATGTATTGACTCTTTTTCATTAATGTTACATTTATATTATGCCTTATTCACATGTTTCATGTCGGTTTCGGATGTTTCACTCATTTTAGTCACGTGTACGTTGAATAGTCGATTAAGTGGTAATTGTTGGATGATGTGGAACTTTCATTTCCCGTTTGTACCCTTATACTACTTAGACTTTATGCCGGAGCGATAGGGGTACACTCTTTTGTGCTTGTGCATATGTTAATGGGAATATGACGACGTTGTTGGGAAGCGAACACTTGACATTGATCGACAAATGTTGTATTCTTTTGAGGTGGTGTCATTTCATGTAGCGTACTTGCTTATTTAATCTTAACCCCATCTTCCGTGTGGTTTAGCGGGAAGATGGTGCTAGTATTCTTTCTGCCTCTTTCGTATGGTTTAGTCGAATTGGGGTACTTGACTTCCATTTTGTCGACCGACTCTTTGATGCGAAACTTTTATCGCATGTCAAATCAGAACGCGTTTATTCCGAGAGTCTGGCCACGTTTAGACTAGGACCGTATTATTATCATCGTCCTAACAGAAGGATTAGAGTCATGAGTATACGAAATGTTTATCGTATACGGTTCAGGGAAACGTTTATCCCGTGGACTTGTTCGTCTTGTTCATGAGTATGCAAAATGTTTATCGCATATGGTTCAGGGAAACGTTTATCCCGTGGACTTACATTGACCTGTCTTGCAAGTACTAATGCGAGTGCATTTCATTTACTGTGAGACTATGTTTGATTCACATGATGGTTGGTTGAATGTGTACTCGATTGTTGGATGCCTATTATTGTATTGTGTCTCTTTTCTCTAGCCTTTTCGATTATATGGTTGCTAATAGTGAGATGCAAGCCATCTAGTAGCTATATGGTCGCCAATATTTTTCTTACCTAGTCTTGAGTATGTGGCCCCTCAATAAAGTGCAAGAGATTTATTTTGCGTCGCATTTAAGGAGGTTTTGGTTTGCTTCAAAGCTTCTAATCAATTCAAAATGGTTATATGGTTAGAATTTTTTTTTGAACTAGATCGAACGCATATATTATGTGTTGGATAGGGCTGGTCAAAGGCTCAGGTCGACCCTGCCAACCCGGACCCGGCCCACTTCACGGGTTTAAGCAGAGCCGACCCGCCTGACCCGCCACCAGACCCGTCCCTACCCGCCTAGTGTTCTAACCGGGTCCGGGTCACACTTTGAAAAATAGGCCCGGTATATGATCCGCCATGGACCCGCCCCCCATGACCCGCCTACATACCTGCCCCTAGTGTTCTCAACTTCTCAGTTCTCAGTTCTTACATTGAAAAAGTGATGCATTGAAAATTGAATTATTAATTGTGTTGAAAAAGTCATGCATTAAAATAGAGTTTTTGCTGTGAGAGTGTCAGGTGTACTTGCATGTGACCTTTTATTTTATTTCTTTATAGTTTTTTTTGTTTCCCATATTTACTTTATGTGTAATTGTGCATTCCCAATTTCCCATATTTACTGTATCTGCAATTCGGCATTAATGTGCACTGGTCTACTAGTAAGTGTACTAGTGTAACGGCTAAATTTTGTTGGATTTAATTGTATTCAGATGTGCAACGGCTAAATTCTAGAAATATAGGTGTTGGAAGTTTAATTGTAGAGGGTGGTAGTATAATTTTAAATTAACATAAATTTACTATAAATACCCCCATTAAATCACACAATAATTCACACAAATCATTTACTGTCTAATCATCTATCTACAATTCTCTATAATCTATAATCATCTATTTATAATTCAGGTATAATATATCTCTAATCATCTATTTATAATTCAAGTATAATATAAGTATAATATAATTATTTGTTTTTATAAAATCTAATCATCTATTTACAGGTCTCCACAATCTCTATATAGTTATATAATTGCTATATTTGTAGTTCAATTTTAGTTTTAAAAAATAGAGGGTGATAGAATTTGTACGCAAGAAGAAAATGAGGAAATGTACCGACATCAATAGCAAGGGCAAAACTCTGAATTTGATTATAATGATGGTAATAATTATTTTATGTCTTTGTATATTAATAAATATTTCATTTCGTTTTTGTTAAGATGTATTTATTTTGTTATGAAAATAATTATTTCATTTCGTTTTTGTTAACTTGTATTAATTTCATTACGAAAATAATTATTTCATTTCGTTTTTGTCAACTTGTTTTACTTCCATTATGAAAATCTTAAGACAATTGTTTTATTTTTTATTGTTGTATTTCATTTATGCTAACTTGTTTTATTTATATTATGTAGGTTCCGAACAACCCGTGAATGAAAAAGAGCCTAGCACAAGTGTTAGACAAGGTCGAAAGGGTGCAATTTCTTATATTTGGACGTATTACAATAAAATTTAATTGCAAATAAACCGAATCATTTCAAGTGTGATTGCAAAACTTGAGAAGGCAAGGGTGTTAAAATAGAATATACGTGGATTAGCAGTGATGGCTACAGAAGTATGAGTCGTCATTTGAGTAGAAAACATAGCATCACAAAAGAAAGTCATATGAGCGGCGTCAATCCTCAAGATAGCCAAACTCAACTTTCCGGGTTTATAAGTTCACAACCCGGAGGAGGTATGCCTTGGTCTTATTCTCATAATAATATGGTCGATGAAATGGCTAAATTTGTTATTACCGAAGAACAACCTTTTTCATTTGGTGGCATTCCGAACTATGAACGTTTTAATAAAAAAGCATTACAACCTGGTTTTAAACCCGTAAATAGACAAACCTTGCAAAGACGTTGTTTTGCTCAATATTATGAACAAAGAGACTATTTAATTGAATATTTTTCTATATATGATGGTAAAGTCGCTTTAACTAGTGATTGTTGGACTTCTAGAGTTAATGAACAGTTCATTTGTATTACCGCTCATTGGATAGATAGTAATTTTATCTTACAAAACCGTATAATTGCTTTTGATCTTATGGATGAGTCTCACACGGTTTATCACATTTTTTGCTAATTAAAGATACTTGTGATGAGTTTAATTTAAGTGATAAACTTTTCTCAATTTCGTTTAATAATGCTTCTGCGAATACTAAATGCATTGAATATGTCATTAGTAAAATGTCTAGCCTACTACTTAAGGGTCAGCTTGTTCATGTAAGATGTTGTGCCCATATTATTAATTTATCCGCTCAAGAAGGAATTGAATTTCTTGAGCCATTAATTAATCCCATTAGAAAATGTGTCTACTAGATTAGAAAAACTCAAATCGTAAGACGCAAGTACAAAGATTTGTGTCGTAAATATGATGTACCTTTTGTGTTTTGCGCTAGAGATTGTGAGACAAGGTGGAATGCTACCTATGATTTGCTAGTGAAGGCCTTCAAATATAAAAATGTAATTACTGATTTGTGTAACTCGCATCACCAAACACAAGAAGATGAATTGATTGATGAATCTATGTGGATAATTGCTCATAATGTGTGTAATCTTTTGAAAGCATATAAATTAGCTACACTTATCTTTTCTTATGTGTATGAGCCTAATGTGCATTAGCCTAATGTGCATTTAGTTATTA
>JAIUZE010068393.1:0-11409 GCA_022085475.1 Heliosperma pusillum | reverse complement strand
GGTCAGTGCAGGAAAATTTCTGTTGGCAGCGACGCAGCCTGCGTCCCCCAACGCAGCCTGCGTCCTTCACGGGATTCAAGGACGATCAAAAATCAACATGTTATCAACAACAAAATCCTCATTTATCATCACAAATCATCAATTCTCATATCAATTAACAACTTACAACATCCATCAACAACAACACAAGTCCTAAGCATACTAACCATAATCTATATACGGTTTCTATCCTAGAAATCACATAAAACACGTAAATGATATCGAGTAACCCTTCACCATTACCTTTTCGCGTCTTTAAACGGTTTCTAAACCTTCCTAGTCTCCACCTACATACAATTAGATAATAAAAGATGAATATCATTCACCTTGAGAAAGACGGATAATTTTAAAAGCGAGAAAGACGGTAATTTTATTACCAATACGGATAGAGGAAGCTAAGAGGGGAAGAATAAGACGAACTTACGTGAATTTGAACAAGAAATGAAGGCGTAGCGAGGATTCGAAGATGGATGAAAATGGAGGCAAGGTTTTGGGTTTCTTAGAGAAGAAGAAATGAATTTGAGTTGTGGGAAATGAATTAGGTTTAGGGTGAGGAAGGGAGTATATGAAGGAGAATGTCAACGAAAGTCAAAGGCGGCTCAAAAGTCAAGAAAAGTCAAACTCGCCTTAAGACGGGATTCTCATGGAATCTCGCGGAAATTCCAAATACGAACTCGGAAATTCTAAATTCGACTCGGAACATTAAATTCTAAAATAAAACTAAAATACGCTGAAAAGTATCCGTAAAATATTTTACTTATAAAAATAGGGTACATTTGCGGGTGTTACACTAATGCTAAATTAACACAATAAGATCATAAGTTCATAGTATAAAGCATGAATTCAAGCATCATACTACCACTTAAGCATAAGTTCTTAGCATATAGTAAAGATGAGTATCCTAATTGGCGAATGAGCATTCAACTCATATTAAGCATACTAATTAATCACTAACATTCACTCTATATCATGTAAGAAGCATTAGAAATCCAATTTGAACAAGTTTTTCAATCAAAATCAAGAACCCCCAAATTTGGGTTATGGTTTCTTCATGTTGGATTTCTGAAAAATAGAGAGATTGAAGTAACTAAAGTAGAATTAACTTACTTGATGATGCTTAGAAGTTGCCTTTGACGAACTATAGTGACAAATTTTGTAAGAAAAGACTAAGGAATGAAGGTTTTGAGAGAATTTGAGCTTTGAAAGTTGAAGAACACGGGTATATGGCAGCAAGCAAAGGGTAGCAAGTTGGCTTTATAGAAGAAAATAGAAGAAAATACGAATAAGACAATATACCCGATCGGGTATAGAGGAATCCGATTGGGGAAGTTCGCTGGTTCGGTTTTTGTTTCTTTTTTCTTTGCTACTTGCACTTACCTTTTGGCTATGTCCTTGAACATACTTACTAACCTTAGTAATCTTGGCAACTTGGGCCAAGGATAGCTCCTTGTTGTCTCAATAAGTCCTCCAATTCCAAGTACGAAAAACTATCAACTAAACATGCATTTCTAAATGTAAATAGTAAGTAAAACGATAATTGTTCCTAACTATTACAACACAAAATCCAAAAAATATAGTCCAAATAAAATAGTCCAAATCCAAAATCATTGTCTAATTAGTGGAATAAAGAATGCATAAAGAAAAAGTAAAGAGAAAGACGGGTTGCCTCCCGACAAGCGCATTTTTAAGTCATGCTAGACTTTGTGTTTTTATCCCTCCTTAAGCCTTATGAAGGGATATGAGCTCCTTGTAGCTTGATTCGTCCTTGAATTTTTCATTTACCCTCACCATCATCCATAGCAATCTCAATCTAAATATACTTCCGAAGCTTTGAATGCTTCGAGGTCACCATCACCTACACTCAATACATTCCCCTTTTTATCAAAGGTAGCACTAGATCCATCCATTTCAAAGGTGATCTTCTCTCCTTGCACATCTATACAAGCCCCAACTGTATTTAGGAAGGGTCTTCCTAATATAATATAGTCGTCTCTTTCTTTCTTTGAAAATATGACATAAAAATCAACGGGAATAAGGAAGTATCCAATCCGTATGGGGACATCTTCCACAATTCCTGCTGGAGTATGCATAGATCCATCGGCTAGTTGAAGGCTAGTATTAATGATCTTCATTTGTATTGGGCAATGGTCAAGATAGAAGGAAAAAGGCATGACGCTAATAGCGGCTCCTAAATCACACAATGCATTTTTGACCTTATGAAGACTCATTGTGAAAGAAATGTTAAAACAACCTGGATCTTTAAGTTTGGAAGGAATGATAACCTTCCCTTCTTCAAGGGTAGGTTCCTTGTGAGAGCCTTTGGTTGCTTCTTTTTCTCTAGATGTTTTGCCAATCCGCGCCTCCAACCTTGAGAAAGCTTTGTCGTTTGCCCTTGTTGTTTCAACAACTCTTTCTTCTAATTTCCCTTGAGCTTTTATCAATTTCATGATCAAAGCTTCGAGACGGGATGTCTCCTCTTGTGTAGGGACTTTGGTTGGTTTGGCTAGTGTTGGACTATTGCAAAGTTCATGGGGTAACCTAAAGATGGGCTCCTTACTCTTTCCATTCCCAAGAGGATGATCACAAGGTTTATCACTAATCATGACAATTGTGACAATCGATGGTTCTTCACTCCCTTGGGTGGTTTGGCCAGAACTCGATGAGGTCAATTCTTCTACTCTCTTTTGGAGAGATAAAATGGTTGATTTGAGTGAGTTTAAGCTAGAAAAGAAGTATGAGTTTCTCTAATTTCGTTTTGGGTGATTCCCTCCCTCATAAGGGTTTGACACAATTCACAAAAGATTTGGATATGGTGTAACGGGTTTTCATTTGGTTTACCACTAAATTGGTTACCCTCGATGAGAGCAATCAAAATCATATGGAACCTTAGGATCCCACTAGCGAGCTCAAAAACCCGGTACCTTGGATCTTCCTTTGTTAGCACCATTTTTGTCAACCTACAAGAAAAACACAAAAAATAAAGTTAGTGATGATTTTGAGGTACGGTTGTACCAAAAAATGGTAGAATTTTAAACAAAAATCAGCAATACATAGATAAACAAAACCGTGCTCCCCGGCAACGGCGCCAAAATTTGACCGTGCTTGTCGCGAGCCCGATACAAAAATAATTACCCACACTTAGGCTAACAACATAAGGAATGTATTAGGGAAGTAGGGTGTCGATCCTCAGGGAGTACGTGTTAACTATGAATTGTTATGGAGTGATTTTCATTTAAGTCCGAGTCATTTGAGGTGGTTGTCTAAACTACTAACATAAAATAAAATGACAAGTATGTAAATGACGATATTTAAATAACAAGTATGTAAATGACGATATTTAATACTCAAAACAGACAACTTACCCGATCGGGTTGTCACGAATCCGATCGGGTAAGTGTGCTGATCCAAATGACAATATTTAATATCTAACTAAGGACGATAATTAAAATAACAATATTGAAAAGCTATCTAACTAACTAATAAACTAGCTAATAACAATATAGTAAACTATCTAAGAACGATAATAAAATGACGATAAAGTAAACTAACTAAACAACAACAAAATAAACTATCTAAAACGGTAAAATAAACTATCTAATCAAATCGATATAGTGAAAGAGAAATACATGCAAAACGATTTAAAAGTTTTATTGAGACCAACATTAGAATTACTACGATTGTCTAAGACTTGTAGCGGTATATTCCTCTCGGATTCGTACCGACTTTCTAGTGGGTCCTAACGTCCTCTCAGCATGATTAGGTCACTAAACCCCTATTGGTAGTCCTAATTCCCATCCCAACTCTCGTTACAAAGACGGAAATTGACTAATACAAATAATTGTTCATGGCCACTAAACAAAGTTATAGAATTTGGCATAACCAAAAGAAGAAACAAACTAGATGGTTCAATTGGTATCTACTCTTCTTTTAATTCATTTTAACTAGTAAATCATTTCGATATTAAAATTCTATTTATTGTATTTACACAATGATAATCTTACAATGTTAGAATAAATCTAATTTATGTGATTAAGTAAATTAAGAGGAAAAAGATGTAGGAAATTAAACTATGAAATTAAATACTACAATGATTATGGTGATTATATTAATAATAATTCTAGTGATGAATTCCATGATTATATGATTAGGCAAAATAAAAGAAGGCATATTAAACGATGTTTTAGTTTCAACTAGATTGCTTTTACATTGATTTCCTAACAACAATAATATGAGAATAATACTAATGAGATTATAGTTCATGATGATGAGAATTGCATAAGTAAATCAAGGATAGAAGATTACCGAGTTTGGAATGCAAATTATAATAGAACGAAAGTAAAGAACATATATCCAACCCAATAACAAAAGCTTATAAAAACAGTAGCGAAGTACTAGGAAATTGCATAAACTATAATCTAAAACTTGTATGAAAGAAAGACGTAAACTATTGGATTATTGTGTAAATTGTAAATGAAAGTATGTAAATTATGCTAATTGTATGATAAAGATATTATAAAGATATGATAAAGTATATAAAAGTATATAAAAAGTATGAATTGTGTATATAAGATATGATTTGTATGAGATGATCCTTGGCTTTTATAGGGCTGCATGGCTGCTGCATCGTCCAAATTCATACCGTAGTCAAAGCCTTTAATCACTCATTTGAGCTTGGTAGAGGAAGAGCCAAGACCCGCCTCAGCCGCAAACATACCCGATCGGGTATGTGGTAATCCGAGCGGGTATGTAACCCAGATGTTTTTCTGTCTTTTCCAATTTCGTCTTTGGGCACGGAATCCTATGCTTTGGTCTTGGTCAATGTAACATGCAATTGGGCTTGGGCTAGTCCTCCTTTGACTTGGGATGATGTTTTACTTTGAAGTACAAAGTCAAAGTCCAAGATAAGTCCATTCGAGGAAGGATGTAGCGGAATCGTAATCAAATCGTGAAATGGCTATCATCGGTTACATGAAAACTCGTATTCTAGTGCCTTTGCTCCAAATAGTAAGAAAATGTGACAACCCTCGCGAATGCGGAAATATAAAACATACAAGCATGTGAAATAATATGCGGAATTACGGTGTTTTAAAAACTTTTATACATGCAAGATAGATAATACGAGGAATGTCAAAATATTACAAACTAAGTACAAAATACAACAAAGAGATGGGGTCTCTTAAAATTTTAGCAAAGAAAAAGTGTTTAGCAAAACTAGCTAAAATCGTCTAGAGGTGAAACTTCCAGGGACAACGCCCGCTAGCTCACACCCGAACCCAAAATAGCATAAGCAAAAAGCCATCCATGCAAGCAACCTGTTCATTCATGAAAAACATGAACGCCACAGTCAGTGGGGAGTAACTCCGGGTTCTCCCAGCCATATCACATTAAACGTACATAAAAGGAAATACAAAAGTAAAACATGCATATATATATAGATATACATATGAAAGACAATAAGGATAGATAGGCCAATCGATATATAATGATAAGAGTATAAGAAGTACAAGTCCGAATCCATCATGTTATACAAAGACTCGGGAAAGACACTCTTAGGCAACCGAATACGCTCACTAGGGCTTACATCTCACCGTTAGCGGTATAAGTTTGATAAGATTTAGACTCGACAAACAAACCATGCCAAGTCATGCAATGACCATGAATAAATCCATCATGTTAATCATCCATTCAAACATACCAATTCATAGACGATGCCCAATCATGCAATGACCATGAATAATATCATGAAATCACGCATTCAAGAAAGACGACACAAAGACGACATCTCTCACGGTAAATGAAACGCACTAGCACCGTGTACATGGCAAGTATGATTAAAAGGCATCCACAGGATAAACATTTCCATGAACGCATACACGATAAACATTTCGTATATGTAGACTAATTTCCTCCTGGTAGCACGACGATAATAATACGGTCCTAGTCTAAACCTGGCCAGATTCTCGGAATAAACGTGTTCCAATTCGACATGCGATAAACAAGCGGTACGCTACATGCAAATAACACCACCTCGCAAGTACACAACATTTGACGGCCGGGTCGATCAACGCATAGCGTTCAACTCCCAACAACGTCGTCGTATGCCCACTAACACATGCAATTAAGCAGTAGGATACCTCTTCGTTCCGACATTCCAGCCTTACGAACGGGAAGGTAGCCAAGGGAATGAGAGTACAAGCACAAGACAAAATAGTGCTCAAACCGTAACATTTGTAAAAACCGACTCAAAGTGGGACATAGCAAAAACCGTCACAAAACATGTGATACAAGCGAATGAAATATCATAAATCCAAAACATGAATATTATAAGTCACTACGTAAAATTATACGATAAACGGATCATGCGAACTATTATAAATTACGAGTTTTAGAAATTATATAAGAAAAACACAGCCGTGTTCAAGGCCGGTCAGGAGGCCAGCGGCCAGTACCCCGGCTCGGAGCACAAGACAAAATCCAAAAATCATAGAAAACAGGGCATGTGTTCCAGGCCGGTCGATGGACCGGCGGCCGGTACACCGGCCAGGAGCACCCCTATACAAAAACTCCAAAATTTCCAAAGTTCCTACTGATGTGTTCCTAGCCGGTGGGCAGACCGGCGGCCGGTCACCCGGCTGGGAGCACCTCTTCACCCGTGAGCAACAAACATCATTCCAATCAATTCCAATTCTCATAATTCACTTCTAATAATTATCAATAATAAATATTCATCATCAACAATCATCAAATAATAACAATCATCATCCATAACATGAATCCTAAGCTTTCTAATCGTATTCTAAATACGATTTCTAGCATATAAAGCATGTAAAGCACGTAAATGATACCGAGTAACTCTTTACCGTTACCTTTATGCGTCTTCACTACTCGTCAAGCTCCTCTTCAATTAGAAAATAGTTTTTGTCGGGATCTTGGAGGTCACCACCTACAAATAGATCATAAAAGATGAATAAAATTCGTCTTGAGAAAGACGGAAAGTTTGAAAAGTGAGAAAGAGGATGATTTTAATATCAATACGGATAGAGGAATGTAAGAGGGGAAGAATGAGACGAACTTACGTCAATTTAAGCAAAGAACGAATAAGCTACGATGATTTTAAGATCGGAAAGTTTATGGAGGCAAGGGTTTGGTTTTGCTTAACGAAGAAGTAAGGTTTTTGGTGTTTGAGTGAATGAAATAGGTTAAGGGAGAATGAGTGGAATATAAGGGAAAAAGTCAATAAAAGTCAAACTCGCCTTAAGACGGGATTCTCATGGAATCTCGCGGAAATTCCAAATACGAACTCGGAAATTCTAAATTCGACTCGGAAAATGAAATTTACGATTAAAACTATAATTCACTGAAAGTAACCGTAAAATATTTTCACTATAAAAATAGGGTACATTTCCGGGTGTTACAGAAAATATAGCAAAACCGCTTTATTTCCTATAAAACGAGTCAAAACACGCAAAACAACTAGAATAGCAATATTAGCTCGTTAATCACTTAACAAAGTGCATAAATCGTATAGAAATCGAGCTAAAACGGGGGATAAATTAGTACAAAATATCACTTATCAATGTTGAAGTAGAATTTTGCTGCGGAAGGGTGTACGTAATGTGGCTCGCTAGCCGTTGAGTGGGCGTGTGATGAAGCTCGACAGCCATTGTATGTGATAATCATCCTGCCGTTGAATGGGCGTTTTATGATAATCTTCATGCGTCAGTCTTCAGGCAAACTATCGTTGGAGAAAGATATGAAAAGGATTTGGGCCCACAAGCAACAAACTTGTAATAACCAAACTCCTAAGTAGAGCTCTGCTGGGGGAAAGATGCAGCAAGAGCTGCAATTCTGCTGGGGGTTACTCGAACCCGCTTGAAATATTGCTTGGCATTGCTTGAATTTGCTAAGGATTGTTTGACGTGATGAAAAAGCTAAGGATTGCTTGACGTTGTTGAAATCGCTTGACGTTGCTTAACATGCTGAAATTGCCGAGGAATGTTTGTCGTTGCTGAATTCGCTTCAAGTTGCTTGATGTGCTAAAACCGCTTGGGATTGCTTGAAATGACTAGCGGTGAGGGAAATAAGAGCCAGGGTTCTTCTTACGATGTCTGTAGGAGATCAAGGTGGCATGCCTCAAGGTGCTGGAGTACAATTATCCAATTATGGCTATTGAATAGGAATGCACTTGATTTGAATGCAGGTGGCACCGTCTCGGCACGTAGCGTTATAGAGGGTGGCCAATCGGCTGAGGGCTACGGCCTTGAGACACTCGTAGGTGGCCGGGATCGACAGGTATGAACCTCTCGTTCCTTGTTCATTTTGAAGAAAATTGATTTCTTTGTAGAGAGTCTTAAAGCGCGAGCTAGAAGAGTCTCGGAGGAGACAACTTGTTTATTGAGGGAGCTAAAGACACTGAGATTGTCGCTCTTTAGGTGCTAGCTGAGCTTGGTTATGAGGATTAGTTTGTCTTGTTTTGTATGTAGATTTTGGTTATTTTGATTTAATTTTGCACATTTTGGATTTTATCTCGGGCGAGAGCCCTAGTTTTAGATTTTGGACTTTGTTTTGGATTATGAATTCAGATTTTTTTTTTCAGGATTTGCCTTGGCTTCGGCTTTTGATTTAGCTTTGGCTTTGGCTTTGGCTTTGTCTTTGTCTTTGGCTTGCCTTTGGTTGGGCTTGGCTTTGGCCTTGGTTGGGCGAGAGCCCCTAGATTTTGGATTTTTGACTCTGTCTTGGTGTGAGAGCCCTCAGTTTGATGTACATGCCTCTTTTGGTTGTATTTGATGGCCTGAGTGTTTCTGCTGCTGCGGGTTTTCTGTACATGCAAGTTAGTCTGAAAAATAAAACAGGTTAGGTAGACGACTATTTCGCCGTCATGCTGCCGAAAATCACATCACAGAGAAATCACACAAATTACATGTTTGCACGTTAGTGGCCTAAAGTGACGCAAAACGAAAGATTTGAAAAATGCGGTTTTCAAAATGTGGAAAGAAAGAGGAGTGAAATGATTCTCCTGAATAAGTTTGCTCATTTGGCAACAATGTCGACTTGTGTCTCGAACCCGAAGAGGATTAAAAAATCCAAGGTTGATATCATTGTCTAAGCTGTCTTGATACATGCTCAGGCTTGCCATGGTGAGAAGCTAACGATTTTGATGACATGGGGATATCCAAATGCCAAAATTCAAGAGCATAGTGACGTTCAGTCTTAACTGGCCAGGGGCCGGTTTTATTTCTTGTCGCACGAGCTACATGTGGGCTACGCGAGGCGCGTTACTTTGCTTGTTATTGAGAATTTGGATGAGTTCTGCCCTTTTTACAGTAACAAGCTCTGCCAATTACGCACGACTAATGTTATAGAAACAAAATACTAGTGTTACCGTATAAGCCTAGTGTACATCTGTTGAATTCTTAGATGCTAAACGAGGGTGATAAGAGAAGGAAAGGAGTGGGGGGTTCTTTGGTGTTAGAATACACTGGAGATCTGTGTTATCTCTCTCACTCACCTAAATGAATGAAAGGATCGTCCCGAAAGGCATGGAGACAATGTAACTGTGAGTCGAATCGTCTGAAGTTTGTGAAAAGATGACTGATGTGGTCGTTATACACCAAAAATAAAACCTAAGTCAACTAACTAAGAAGATAGCGGAAGTAGGGTCGATCTCCACAGGGAGGAAACTAATTAACTGTAATCTAAATCTGTAAGTAACAATCTATGGGTTTTGAAATTGATTTACTAAACTAAATAAGATTAAAGGAAAGAGAAATAAAAGATAGAAATAAATAAGAAATAAATCAGATAAGAGAGAAATATGCTAGGATTCGGTCCACTGAAGTATCGGCATCTACGGGGTCAACTAAGTCAGTCAATCTTTTAATGAGAAGAGCAATGGTTTTCTCCTCTCGGTCTCAAACCGCCCTAGGGATTTTCCTAATTAACTCTCGTCCTCTTAGGAGTCACCTATCAATTCTAAGCAAGCCTTCCCTTCCAATCTCTCGATCCAGGTCGGGGTTAACTACCTAGCCTAGTCTCCTAATTCACTTGATGATTGTGACATTAAATGACAACTCTAATCATCACTACCTTACTTACACTCCACATATTTGCATAAGAATAAATTATCAAAATTAGAGGCCACATGGGGCACATATGTGCCGGCCAAAGTGCCTTCAAAAGGGCAATTTGTTGTTCATTTTTGCATGACTTCATTTTGGTGTTTTATTCTCACATCTCTCTAAAACTCTTCTTACTCTACAACTCTCATACACTCTAATATTATCTACATATTACTAGTGTAGTAATATACCAATATTAGTAGTATTATGTTTTACTTATTATCTAGTTAATAATAAGTTAAGATTATTTGGGTTTAATCTTGGGTGCAACAAGAAGGAGGCCCTCTACTTTGGAGGTTGTTTTATGGAGGATCATCCATTAATTTCATGCTCAAGAACAATAAGAAGGAGTTCTTATTGTGCCCATATTGAACCGAAAAATCCCAATGTAAGGATGTTTTGGTCTTATCTTTTCTTTTATGCTTTTATATTTGAATGCATGATAACTAGATCCTAAATCATTAAGTTAATGTAATTTAATGAACTAATTATAGGAGGTTAATTAAAGGTCTTGGACTTTCATGTGGTATCAGAGCTCAATTGTTACATGCATGTCGATTTTAAGCATTAAAATCGAGCTATACGATAACTTGGGTAAAATTGAAAATTTGTGTTAAAAATTGGTTTGCACGAAATTTTTGATTTGCATGCATACCTACTGACCTCAAAATGGTTGTGGTCAAATTTGGTGATTTTATGGATTAAGTTGCTTTTTATTTTGATTTATGGCCTTTAAATCATTTAATATGCATATTTTATGTTAAAAGTTAACTAAAAATAGTTGCATGTTGATTCTCGCCATGAAATTTTGATATGATCTCACATGCATGTTTTACATACTGTATGCAAAATTTCTTGACTTTCAATTAAGTTTTGCATGATGATTGATTTTTGTAAGATAAAAGTCAATAAAGTGAGATTATTATGATCATAAAACTGAAACGTCCTTTTCTGATCTTTACAATTTTTGGTACATTTTATAATCTGATTTATATCATCTGGGTGAAATTTTATAATTTGTTTCACTATTTTACTATATTTAATGGTTTTTATTTGATAAACCCGTTGAATACTATGTTATTTGTTCATAAAATTTATTCAAATATTTTGGGCAAATTTTTCTGTTTTTTATAGTTCCTGGAAATGTTCTAGAATGTACTAAATTTTTTGGTTTCAAATTTTTATGAGTTTAATATTTTATTTTGGGTTTATTTCATAAATGTTATGATTGAACCTCTATATTTAGCAAATA